>JAMPIV010013821.1:0-14588 GCA_024509875.1 Oreohelix idahoensis
ATCAAGGAAGGAGGAAAATAACCAATAAATATAACTCCCCCATCCATAGGAGATTATGAAGCACAGGCTGAGAAAGCCACTAAAAGCCGTGTTTCAAGAACGTCCCTAAGTGCCATACCTCCTCCAAACAAAGGAGGATTTTATATGAAGAATAAGACTCAAATATGGAAGCTGAACTGTTTTCCAATTGTCATGGACAGCTTGTCTTTCCCACTTCATATAGGGAGAACGTGATAACAGTGTCCCACATGTGGATTCAGGAACGGTGGACAAAGAAAATAGGTAACCACCAGTCCAAAAAGTAACTCAAAAATTTTAATTGGCCAGTGTAGCTCTGACATTGCAGAATTGTGAGGCCGCGACAATGTAAAAAGGAAATTCCCACACGTGGGGAAAATTAATCAGACCTACAAAAACACTCACGGTCAAAACAGGCCTAAAAGAAAAATAAATATTGTTAAGGTAGACACGGTGGTAGTGAGGACTCATTTACACACACAGTCTTCACTAAACCATGTAGAATGGCCACTACGGGTAGGATACAAAAAGGTACCTCAACCCAGTCCCACCCTACATCCCTTAGGACTGAATTCCTGGAACTGGATGCAAATAAAAGAGAGGGAAGCCCCGAAAGTTCCGAAACTGAAACTGCAGGAAACCCCATAAAAGACATGTAGTGGACGATCGTTGTGTTGATTACAAACGAAAGGGAAAAATATAACCACCACACCATACTTCCAGTTAACATGATAATTACCGTTGCCAGGAAAAGTTGGGCTGCCGAATAGCAAACCAAAATTAAAAGGCCAATAAAAGTCCTTTGGAACCAATATTGATGACATGGTACAGACGAGAAGGCAGAAAGAGACTGTTACCATCATCATATCAATATGTGAACGCGCTGACCACTTGTCGTAAAACCTGGCTGGAAACTCGCAAATGATAACCTAGAGCGGCAAGCAAGGAAGAAACATGGCGCATATTACAATAAGAAAGCGAAGGATAGGGATCTAGCTGTGGGGGAGAAGGTGCTTTCTTCTACGACCCGCAGCAGCAACAAACTACAAATTGGATGGCAAGGTCCATACACTGTTCTAGAAAAGGTGTCTAGAACTATCTATAAGAAAGAAAAAAAAGGGTAATAAAAAAATCTATCATGTGAACCTCCTAAAGAAGTACATGCCTGGATAGACACAACCCGGATGGACACATTTAATGACCTTGGCCATAGCCACTTGAGATGAAAAACTGAATCCTCTCACCTTCTCCACGAATACCCCCTGAAACCTGTTGAATACGCGAGTAGGGGGCTGCTGAGGGTATGAAGGTCATTAAACACTTGACCAAAATTGCAGAGGGAGCAGATGTCAAAAAGGGATCTGACACAGAAGAGCATACAGGACGTGTCTATTCGTGACTAAACCGTAGTGTGCCACACCAACTTGTTGGGAATTATGACATGAAAAAACTCACAGTGGACCCACAACACTCCGATCTGTGATGAGAGTTCTATACTATACCTGATTTCGCAAAAGAGAAAGCTTTGAAAGAGGAGATTAGATTATCTGTTAAAGGACGGGATTATTTCTCACAGTGGAATCTCCTTATAGCTCTAAGCGTGGTTTTTGTTGAGGAAACCCAGCTGTGGACACATAGACTGTGCATAGACTACAGAAAACTGAATGCTGTCACAGCAAGTCAGGTGGATCCTTTTACCTTGATACTATTTCAACTTTGTTTGCCCGGCTGGAAAAAAGGCAAAATATTTTTTTAAGGTAGATCTCAGCAAGGGATATTACCAGATTTCCGTGAGCCCTGAGATCGACTTATCTGGCTTTTAGCACATCGGATGACCCTTATGAGTTCAATGTTGCCGTTTGGTTTTGAAGAATGCCCGAGTGTGTTTTCCAGAATGATGCGAAATTAGTTGGATCCATGAAAAAATTCCATGTATCGAATTTCATGGATGATATCCCTCATTGTACGGTAAACATTTGGGGGGGGGGGGGGGAAGAACACGTTAACTCTTTGGAATTATGCTATTTGATAAGACTCAGAGACCCCCCCCCCCCCCCCCCCCGCGCAAAACTTGACTGCTTAGACCAACAAAATGTTGTATTGGATGTAAGGAATTAGAAATTATTGGGACATACTGTATAACAGGGTTAGCATGACCCCTGATCCCCAAGAACCTGGAGAAATTGCAGAGTGCACCTAAATACCACATACTAAGAAGGATGTGCGGGATCGTATGTTTCACTGTGTGGCATTTTACCATAAAGTATATTAAATATTTTAAACTCCGTATGTTGCGCCTCTGACGGATTTAACTCGTAAACGGTATACCTGATAAATTGAATATGGTCGGCACACAGTGGCGTGTTGGCATATAATCGAATTATAGGTACAAAACTCACCAGTAAGGCCTATATTGAGTGATTACCTGAATTGAGTCAGGAATTTCGTGGTAAGAACGGACGCTAGTAACGTGGGTTTAGGGGCCAACATTGTTTCAAGGGTCCACTTCACCAGATGGGTATGAACCCAGACCGTTATGCCGTCGCAAGTTAAACGGGCGGTACAAACTACTCAACTATTGGAAACGGATTGTTTTGGCTTTAGTACTGGGCGATCAAGAAGTTCCTGATTTATCCTATATGGTAGAAACATTCGTGGTTCCAAAGCGATCATCAGCCATTGGTATTTTTGGCTTAGGCAAAAACATGGTAAATGCACGTTTATTAAGTGGTCTTTGATCATTCATCCTTATTCGTTTACCATCGAATAATTCCTGGTTCGCAAAATGTTGGGGCAGATATTTCTTGAGTTGGCACCCTCTCGAAGGAAAAACCAGGATACTCATAAAAGGGCCTATTTTGAGTTCAATTTGAGTATCGAATTTCGTATCACAACATTATAGAACCTTGCATTGGAATAGCATGGTTTTACCAGGGAGGTATGTGTAGCGAAAGAATCAGTGACACAATATCGACCGAAGTTACAGATAATTATTATACACCACAGACGCAAAGTTAACATTTGACCTTTCACGTCCCAGTTTATTGCCCAACAGTCATCGCCCACAAAGCCTGAGGATTTCAACGGCTGGGATTTGTAAAAGGCAATTTAACGCCCATAAGTGAACGATACCAAACACCACGAGCTTTTTTTCGTTTGCTCTGTCCAAAGTGACTTTAAATAACAGTAACACGTGTTTCGTTCCCCAAAAAGAGTGATAGAAAAAATAGGGGGAGTTGAATGATGCCGAGCGAGGAACGAAGACCTTGACTAAGAGCGATTATTTTAAATAATTCTATATATAGATCACACCATGCCATAGTTGGTCGTTAAAGGATCTTGCGTTAGGGTAACACAAAACGAACACGAGATGGCTTGCGTTTGAAAATCAACTAGTGCCTTAGAAACGTTGTTAAGGGCAACATTTTTCCCCTTTACAGTTGAAGGTATGAATAAAAGTTATCTATGGTATATTGGATTAATTGCAACGCAATGATAACCTCCCATTTCAAGAACCCATCCGCCTGGGTCCCCTCTCCGTCTTGAAAATGTAAATCTAACACTAAAGGACGTTGGCGATCGCTGCCAAAAAGCGTGTATCAGTTTTCTTAGAATACCCAGCGAAGAGAGAGAAAAATAAAGGGAGGGGATTGACATGGAGGAAAAATCTAAGCTAGCGTATACATTGTGAGAAGTGAAAACTGAGTAACCAAATTGGGAAGGGTAGCGAAAACGGAGGCAAAAGAAACATAGATGAAGTATCGTATTCTAATTTAATAATAAAGGAAAAGAAAGGACAGTTGACAACTGAAATGATAATACTTGGTTATTAGGATTATTATATTACTCATGATGATATAGTTATCTTACCGTAGAGAAAAAAGTATGTTGTTTGAATAACTTAAGAGGAAAAATACAAAGATGAAAACTATGATAAAGAGAGGAAATAAAAAACCTAAGGGCTAGATGACAGGACAGTCGTCTGGTTAATAATTGCTTTTCTCCATTAAAATCGTTTAGATATTAACAAAAATATCGTAGAGAATAAAAATGAAAGACAGAAAGACAGACACAGTAATATCCACTCAACTTTGAAAATCGGGGGATGTCACATTTTTTGAACGTGTATTTTTGAAAAGAGAGTCAAGACGGCTTACCCTGATCTGATTGGTTTAGGGGAGCATAACTAACGAGGGGATATAACGAACGTTTTGCTAACGCTTAGTTGCCACTTGAAGATAAAATTTCTAAAGTAAGGTTATCATCAGACACAAGGAATTCATGACCCATTGCCTTTGCTGTTCTGGCCAGTGGCGATCTCAGCTTGACCCATTGATCGCCGGTTAACCTTATATTTGTGAAATATTTCATTGATTGCGGTAAGATAAACGTTATTATTGATATGTATATGTATTATTGATGTGTAGAGGCTAACATAGATAGGCGCCAAACCAAAAATTTGTGTTGTGCTACCTTTGCCATTGTGGAAGCTTGCAACTTCTTAGTAAAAGACAGACATGCCTAAGTAGAATTAGGGAGCCAATAAAAGTACATGATGTTTGAAAATTGATCTATAATATTATGACTGTAAGACCAGCAAACCACTGGCCGTCTTCGGCAAGTCACAGTGTTTCACATGACTTGGTAAAATAAATATAATTTCATATGAAAGGAATGTATCAAACTGATGATATGGAAGATTACCTGAGTATGAAGCAGTCACAGAATAAGATAGGGACGATAGCTATTTGGTTAGCACAGGAAGCTGATCTTAAACTGTTTAATGCTTAGTTGTTAGTGATGGAGATTTATGTATAAGTACTTAGGAGGCCTTAATCCTCTTATTGCAGGGTTACATCCTATAACACTCAGTGTGCCACAAAGTAATACTGGAGCTGCAGAGTTCGAGGCAACAGTGTTTATTTGCCTATATTCTGAAGCAAGAGTGCTGAAGCAGTCTCCAAATCTCACTGTCGTGACGAATGTACTGTTGTTGAGAAAGTCATCAACTATTGCTCAAGGAAATTCAGTTAAGCCAAACCTTCTACGGGCTTAATGAGTGTTCATTTAACATTAACTCTCCACTATTGCAATAAAACAGTTTTAGGAAGTGATGAGAAAAGTCGTTCCTCATAATCGTGACCAGTCATAGGATCTAGTGCTTCATCAGGGAATTCCATGTTATAAACATTTACAGCTTGACATTTAAGGACAAGTTGTCCTTTAGAATTAATTAAAAACTGTAAATATAATTCCATTCCATTTTGAGTTTTAAACATTCCTGTACCAAAAAAGATTGGAGGTACAGGAAATTAAAATTGTAACATACTATTCTAACTTTAACCACTGACTTGTTTAATCCCTTTTCAATGAGTTAAGTTGTGTTTGTTGTCATACACTCACCATTACATTTTGCATTACCCTAGACATCAAGCCATATAAAACAAACAGACACCAGAATATAAAATAGACTCAAAATATATCGCAGATTGAGGTCGTAGGGTGGTAGCAGTCAGGTACCCTGAGAACATCTTCAACTATTAGACTCAGGGACTTGCATAGCTGACTTCAATCTGTAGACAAGTAATATGTATCTCTTTTAACATCAAAACCCACCACAATGGACCAACCCAAGTCTTAATTCCCCTATCACTAATCTACGACAGTGTACACCATTTCTTACGCCTCTTCAGTCTATGGATTGGATCAATTTGAAGGAAAAGGAGTCTGTGACTTGGAAGAACATCCAAGAAAGCTACATATTCATGAAGACAGTGTCACCAAATTTTACTGTGAATGAAGAGGACTTATTTGATGAGTTTGCATGTGTGAAAAAATATTGTGAAAGCAAATTTGATGTGTGGAGTGAACTGAAGGATCAAAGTGTCAGTGAAAAATGGTGTGAGATGTTCGCTCATTTTACAAAGCAGGATATAAATGCTGAGAACCTGAAATGCCTAGTTAGGTTTTGTTTGGCACTGCCAGGATCCAATGCAGCTGTTGAACGTGTTTTTTCATTAATAAATGCGCTTTGGACAGACGAAAAAAACAGACTTAAAATTGAGACAGTGAAAGCTTTAACCATTATAAAGACCCATTTTAAGGATTTCTCTTGTGCTGAGTTCTATGTCCAAATATCAGAAGAAATAAACTTCTTGAACAGGCCCATAAATCTGATAAATATTCTGATGAATCTGAAATATAAACTTGATTATTGTGCATTTTTTAAAGGTGCGATTTTTCTAATTAAGTATGTTTGTAATTTAGAATTCTATTTTAAAGTGGAAGTTGTGTTAGTTAATGTGTGTATTTTTATACCAGTATCTTATTTTAAGTGCAACATATAATATATAATAGATTTATTTGTGCTTTACCTTAATTTTTAACATGTCCCGTTTTTTTACAAAATGTCCCAGGGTTTTAGGTAAAAATTTGGAAATGTCCCGGTTTTTAAACAAAACATTATGGGAACCCTACCTTATGGGCATATTATTATTTATTATAAACACAAAATTTTGTTATTCCTACAATCTGTCTGACGCTGATCGTGACTATTTTCTCCCTCGCTTCCATATCCATTTTCTCTTGTTTAAAACTTTTGTGTTGCAAGAACCTGACATGATCAACTTTGCTATCGTATTTTCATAGCTGCGGCACAGCAGCCGCTCCCATAAATATTGTTACGACGAACAAGTGATTACAGACACAATATTGCTTATATGCAAGCGTTAGTGCGTAATGGAAAGATCCACATCAAATGCAAGTCCAGCGGGGGTCTGCACTTTCAGGCTTGCTAGTGAGAGATAAGAAAATGATACACTCAACTGACATTTCACTAAGAGGCAGAAACTCCGAGAACGTTTGTTTAATTGCATGCAGTGCCAAAAAAAATGTTCTCAGAAAGAAAATGGCTTACGTGGGTAGAAAAGCGAGCAGAGATAAGCACACCCTACAAGGTCAGACAAAATACGTCGTTCCATCTGATACCGGTAATAAATCATCGCCCTTGGCAGCTGGACTAGCTTGCACTGTTATGTGCTCTTTGATAAAACGAAACTACTCAGAAGCACTTAGTTTTAGAAAAAATATGAAAATATCCAGAAAATGATCAATGTTTGAATGTTCACTATTCTGAAATATCCTCCTTTAAGTTTCAGCATTCATTTTAATCGCTTATACTCGATTACTTGTTACACTTTAGCGTAAGCACAATCTCACAGACTGACCTAATATTGCTTGTGTTTTTATAAAAACACAAGCTATCAAGTAAATGTACAAAAGCTGACATTCGTCGGTAGTTGAAATCACTTTATTCTCTTAACGACGCCGCTGCCCCGTCCTGATACATCATGTTTCCGTATGATGAGAACAATAACGTTGTTAAATTGAAGGAACAAATGGGGAAACAGAGCATCCAGGCAACAAAGTGCGTATAAACCAGCTCAGCAGAAGAGAACAAAGTGGTAATCTTCTGACTCCGCACGGGTCACAATAGAGTAGAATACCATCTATTCAACAAGCTAAACATAGGAACTACTGACGAGTGTAACTGTGTCACAGATAAAAATGACTGCTGAATGCCTGCTACAAAGATGCCCAAATATGAGGAACCGAGAAACCATGCATAGCTGTCACCAGTACCATTCCTGGAAAAACTATGGAGATACAAATAGCCTCAAGCTGACGACTGCTTTCTTTGAACATATTCAAGTTGACGTCTGAGAGTGTACGAAGAAGGAAGAAAATGAAATAAATAAACATCTTTCCACTGTTTTGTGGTCGATAAACTTAATAGGGTTATATACTTAATTTGACAACGCCATATAGGTGTCGTCAGGTAAATGAAAAGGAAAAGAAAGGCAAAAGCATTCAAAATTGACTGCAAAATTAGTGCAATGCAGAAGTGGTAGCACAGACCGACTCACAGGGTGTGAATGCTGAGTGACATACAACAACCAAGGAAACGGGTTATTAAGAGACGTCGATCTTTGTTTTCACCTGCACTTTTATTTTTGTTATAGCCACCCACTCTCTCTATTTTTCCTGATTAGACAGATAGAGAAGCCAAATAAAAGATTAGGAAAACTGTAGGTCTGATCTCTTTCTTTGGTATCGATTTATTAAAGATCGACCGAACCGTTCTAATCAAATGATAAAAAAGTTAATATATATATATGTGTGTGTGTGTGTGTGTGTGTGTGTGTGTGGTGATTCGAAGAAATTTCTGTCACTTTTAGCCTAGTGGTCGCCCTGTCTTGTTCATAATTTTTGCCTACGCCCACTTTTCTGTCTTATAGCTCATAATAGCACAATTTCTGACATTGGTCATGTCAATCTTACGTTGGACAGGCTAATTCCACCCCTTTATACGTGGACATCGGCATCTAGCTATAGGTCATTTTATTCTACCTTTCTTGTAGAGAACGGTTATTTCCCTGTTTCATTAAGTTACAAAGAATCCGTGGACACAGAGGAAAACTTCTACCCTTTTATTTGTGCCGCCATCGTCTCGTCCCGCGAGCATCAGTCGCTCGTAGAACAGCCAGCGTTGCGGCAGATTACGTCCTTTTCCTGTATCTTGAGTCGTCCGGGGAATCTCTCCCCTAGGTCTTACGTCTGAATTTGTTTCATCTAGTGCACGTGCAAAAGCCACCTGCAGACTCTATCTTGCTATTTAAGCAAATATATATCTCTATCACTCAGTACCACTGTCTCAAGAGGAATTCTGCCACTGAACAAAGTGGTAGTTCTGCGCAGGGGCTAATAACAGTTGTTAGTGCAGGAATTCATTCTTTATTCGAGCCTTGGTCAGGATATTTGTTTTGTGCTTCCTGATGTGATTTACCGCTGTAAGGGGATTGCAATTTCCACATAATTGTCGTAACATTTTTATTTGAGATAGGTCTTCGAAATAGTGGTCCAGTCTGAGTGGAGGATGATAGTGAAGGCTCTGTGATAGTAAGGGTTAAGAAATAGATAGTTGATTCACAAGGGTGCTGAGTAAGAGGAAGGACAGTCTATGAATCGTGTAATTTCTCCGATTCGACTATCTTACGACATTTACATATTTACCTGCAGACTCCTTACTCTCCTGGCTAACAAGTTTTGCCAGTTACCCTACACTCATGCACACACACCAATTTGGTGATACAAACGCACAGACGTGAATACAAACTACATATAACAGATATGGGTTTATTGGTCGGCCAACACAGTAATTAAAGGTTTATGGTGTTTATTATCATTTAAACCAAAATCACAACATAAAGCATGACACATAAGGAAAAAAAAATCATAGTTACAGAAAACAAGATGATGGGGAGAAAGAAGAATAGTATCTCAATAGACCCTCCCCTCTGGTATAGAGAAAAAAAACTAATCCAAAGACAATGTCTATCAGAGAGAGATAATTAACCCAAAGAGCGATTAATTTTATTCTGATGGGGTATACAATAATCAGTATGGGGTATACAATATTTAGTATGGGGTATAGGGACAGATTCATATTTCTCTCAATGTTACCCCTTGACTAAGCAGATTTAGGGAGGGGAAAAAGAAATGTAAACAATCCCACAGAGAGAAAAACAAGAAATCAATGTATATATACTGATATTTACCAAGTAACAAAAGATAATTTAAGGTTATCTAATTATCTCATTCATTCAAATGCACGCACACAGTGGCCGCCACACTTGCTCACTTACCGATCGTTGAATCTGGCAATCCATAGAATAACAAACCAATCTAGCAAGTACTCAAACTAATATGAGTCTCTTTCTTCCTTTTTCAGCCCCAGACTAGCGGGGTTAGCGTTCAGCTAATTTTCCTATAGTCGCTGAAACCGAAGCCTTATTGTCTTTTGGTTTTTATCTAAAGGTTCTATGGGGATGGCACTGTCATAGGTATATATGAGAAAGGTAGTGGTCTTCGTGGATCTCACCGCTGGCGGTAAAGAGACTTCTTTAGCGTGATGAACACAGAGTGATGGCAAAGGCTGATCAGTGAGTTTTTCCTTTCGGGGGGGTAAATCCAGTGGAAATAACGTTTACTGTCAGTGTAAATAAATGATATATATTCTTCCACAGCAGGGCAGAAATAATTATAGTATCGCTTCTGGCAATTGTTCTTCTCCAGTTATATTTAAAGAATTATTGATTTATGATTTAAATGTTCTAGGTTGGATTACTCTCAAGAAATTGAGAGCTGGACCGCATAGGGGTCACAACACGAAGATTATATTTTTAGCGTTCATAAATCGTTGAATGGTATAAGAACCACTGTCTGGAGGACTTTATATAATTGCTAGGACGCAAAGGTATTATGTTCAGCCTGTATGAAAAAAAATGGAAAACATGTAATCAAAAACCCAATACGAATCATATTCTGACGGGGGGGGGGGGCGCGTTTAATTTACCGGTAAGACTATGTTAACCACTCGCGTATTCAATTATATATATATTTAAAAACTTCCCGCGAGGGTCTAGTCGGTTGAAATACACACATATATACAGAAATAAACTGTATTAATCGATTATCAATCGCCTAGTGGCTTATACATTATTTTAAGCATTTCTCACTGGGAACAAACGGGTAATTAAATTTACGTTATATCTAGAGAATTTTCCTAGAGGTTTATTTAATACGTTTTCAATACACACGGAATCCCAGTGAACTAAAATGAAACAACAGACGATTAAAATCACTTAGATGCTAATAACTATACTTTTACCGCAAAACCACAGAAACTTAGAATTTAATTCTCCGCGAATTTCCTGTAGAAATCTGATAAATTTAGACTCCGAAACTGCGCGCTAGACCATTCTAGAACTCTTGGATTTGCAGACTGACACAGAATTAAGTGCTCCGGACTATATAACTGAAAATGGCTATCTTTCATCTCCTGTTCGGAGTTTTAGCACCTCTGTTCGATTTTCTTTGTATGAGGGTCCAAAATCGCGCTATTGCCGCTCGTAGACGATGTCCGGGGGGGGGCCGCTTCCCGGCGTCTACCTTTAGATCTTTCTCTACGTGCAAATTGCGTTTCCTGAGAGTACATCAAAGGAACTGCAGTCGCTACAAGTGGTTAACGCCCCTATCCTGTCATAAACGAACCGTTGACTCTCTGAAACCACAGAAAAAGACCGCGCCCTTCCCGTGTTTCAGTTGACGTGCTGACCCAATCCTGACAGCAGGTAAACCCTTTTACAAGGAAAGACGGATTTTGCATCTATATATCTGCGTTCTAGTGCATGAAACAAAGACAGGAGGCGTGGCTAGACTAAGAATCGGACACTGGCAATAAAGGCGCTAGGCTTCCACGTGTATGACTGTGCATACTTAATTAGCCCACGATGGAAATCCAACGTGTTAGTTGCTTGAGTCCAAATAATGAGGGCTCGCGATGGTATGAAAGAGAAACGATAAGGGCTTGTCCATTTCCATCCGTCACACTCGTCCCCGCTTAAGACGTGAAATCATTTTTCATGTTTCTTTGATGACAATGGAGCTGCCCTGATTGGTGGCCTTTGTATGGTTGATGTGTTCAGTTTCCTCCTCTTCTTCCGTAGTCCAGTTTCTACTCAAGAAATCTGCTCCGACGTTCTGTTTTCCCGGAATATATTCCACTTTAAAAGAGTACACGCTTAGTAGCAATGCCCACAGCATGATTCTTGCGTTAAATTCCTTATTTGCGCCAAGAAAGGCTAAGGGAGCGTGGTCTGTTTGCACCGTGAAAGATACTCCGTAAAGAAATTCATGGTGTCTTTTTATCCGCTGAATCAGTGCCAGACATTCCCTTTCAACTGTGGAATAGTTACGTTCTGCCGTGTTCAGTTTACGACTGCCATACGCAACTGGGAATAGCAGATTCGGATCGGTGTCATCTGCTTGAAGCAGGGTTGATCCAATGCCCTGACCCGAAGCGTCGACCTTCAATATAAAAGGTTTCTTGAGGTCAGGTAGCCTCAAAATGGGGTATCCGGACAGTTGTTCTTTTAAAGTGCTGTAAGCTTGTTCGCACTTTGAATCCCAAATAACCCGGTCAGGTCGCCCTTATTTTGTAAAGTCAGTAAGGGGTGCCATTAATCCGTTGAAATATTTGATGAATTTTTGATAATATGCACATAGTGTTAGGAAAGAGCGGGTGTCTTTCTTCGTTCGGGGCCTCTTTGCTGCAACTACTTTTTCAATATTCTTGGTGACAGGCCACATGCAGCCTTGAGAAATGGTATGCTTCAGGAAGTCTAGCTTTTCAAACCCGATGAGACATTTGCTAGGTCTAGCTGTGAGACCAGTTTCCTGTAGTCTCACGAGGAGCATGGCAACCGTATCAATATGTTCATCATAGTTTTCCGATGCAATTAGTATGTCATCCATGAAATTATGGATATGGGGACTTTGCAAGGGTTCTAAAAGTTTCCTCATCATTCTGGTGAAGACTCCTGGTGCGTTGTGCAATCCGAACGGCATCACATTGAAGGTGTAGTGTCCTTCACTGGTGCTGAAAGCTAACCAAGGTTTAATTTCGTCCTTGACTGGTATTTGGTAATAACCTTTTCTCAGGTCAATCTTGGAGAAAATTCTTGCCTTGCTAAGCTTGGTGAACAGCTCAGAAGCGCTCTGTAAAGGTTCAGGCTGGAATTCCGTTACTGTGTTAAGTAAACGGTAATCGATGCCCAGCCTAACTTCCTTATTGGGCTTCTGCAACAGTACTACACTCGAACTGTAAGGAGAGGTAGACTCGCTAATAATTCCTGCCTGATGTAGCTTGTCTATTTCTCCGCGTAGTGCATCAGCTCTAGCGTACGGAATGGGGTAAACTCTGGTTCGAACAGGGGTCTCGTTCGTCAATTTCATGTCAAGTTCTATGAGATTTGTTGGACCAGGTACATCCGTTAATACTGCAGTGTACTGTTTCAGTAGCGCCCTGGTTTCTGTCTGTTAAGCTTCCGAGAGATTGTCGCCGAATTTGACATCTTTAAAGGATTCTGTTTGTTGCAATGGATACTCCATGCAACTCTCGTCATCTTCCTCGTCTTCCGTTGCTATGGCGACCGCCAGGAGATGCTCGGAGGACGGCACTGGTATTTTCAAGTATTTCTTCAGCAGATTAACGTGAAAGACCTTCTCCTTTCCTTTAATGGAGATCTTGTGGATGTTAAGTGAGGATTTCAGATTGTAGCTACTAGGGTAGTGAGAGCTATATTTAACGTTGCGCATTTTGGTTTTATATGTTATTGGGTTTTCGCGGTTCAGGGTTTTGAACGCAAAGAATATAGGTCACCTAGATTTTAGGATGACGTCTTCACGTTGTTAAGCTACGACGTGACGACCTTGTAATTGTACCCCTTTTGTAGTGACCGTGGTCCTTGACGGACGGGTTTTGTTGGAAGTCTCCCATGATGATGATAATTATATAAAGGAACTTATTATATGGCACTAGGGTCTGCCTATTATTATTGGATACGATTTACGTCTCAGTTACTGAAGTGGAATATACTTCAATTGGATAGAATGTATCGGGAGCAAGTTGTTTTGAATAAGTATGCAGAATTCATATTGATCGCCTAAGTCAAATTATTCGTTACCGGATTATGGAATCACGTGTAAATAATCTTGACGGTAGGACGACTACAATAAGGTAAACTCATGAGACGTAAATCGTATCCAATAATAATAGGCAGACCCTAGTGCCATATAATAAGTTCCTTTATATAATTATCATCATCATGGGAGACTTCCAACAAAACCCGTCCGTCAAGGACCACGGTCACTACAAAAGGGGTACAATTACAAGGTCGTCACGTCGTAGCTTAACAACGTCATCCTAAAATCTAGGTGACCTATATTCTTTGCGTTCAAAACCCTGAACCGCGACCAAACATCCAAGTTAACATATGAAAAACCAAAATGCGCCAACGTTAAATATAGCTTCTCACTACCCTACGTAGCCACAATCTGAAATCCTCACTTACATCCATTAGTGCGTGAGATCCTTTTAAGGACGGTAAAACTGGTCCTTGCCATCCGATGCGAAGTTTATTGTTTCCCGGTTGGAAGTAGCCAGCAACAAAACTTCTCTCCTGGTTGCAAGTTCTCTCTCTTTGGCTGTTTTTATTGTATCGTTGAGCGTGCTTTGCGCGTGATTTCTTAAGTTGGTGGAGGTGGATTAGGTCCATCCTAGTTGTAACCCATTCTTTCTTTCTGAGTTCTTGATACATATTTGCTTGCTGAGACAAACTGATCTCATCAGCTTTTCTGGTCTGTCAGGGACCTAAGTTAAGGCTTCCAGCGGCCCCTTAATAGGTCCTGCCGAATAAAAGTGTAGCTGGCGGAAATCTCGTAGATGCATGGGGAACCTTCTCATAGGCGAATAAAGCTGCAGATATCTAAAGTGTCCCAATCTTTCCGGTTTCTCTTGACCCAGCTTACGTAACAGTTGTCAAATGCTTGAGCAAGGCATGTGTTTGGTGTGTTAGCTCTGAAACAATGTTTCCATGTGATATGAAATAAAACTGTTATAAATGTCTGGCTATGCTGGGGGGGGGGATAATATATATATGGGGGGATCC
>JAMPIV010013822.1:0-53134 GCA_024509875.1 Oreohelix idahoensis
GTTGTGGTGGTGTGGGGTGTGGTGGTGGGGGTTGGGTGGGGTGTGTGGTGGTTTGGGGGGTTTGTGTTGGTGGGTTGGGTGGGGTTGGGGGGGGGTGTTGGGGTGTGATTGTTTGGGTGGGGTGTGTGGGGTGGGGTTTGTTTTTGATGGTTGGGTGGATGGTGGGGTGTGTGTTTGAGGTGTTTGGTGTGTGGTGGTATTTATTTAAAGGATATTTGGGAAGGTGGATTTGTATTGAGTGGTAAGATGGTGAATTGTGTTTTAGGGTTTGGGTAGTTTGTTGGTATTATTTTTTAGAAAAGTGGAAAAAAAAAAAAAAATGAGTTTTGTAAAAATGGTTAAAAAGTGATTTAATGGAAAAAAAAAAAAAAATTATTTGAAAAATGTGTATTTTGTTAGGGATTGTTTTTTTTTTGTAGGTTTTGGGATTATGTTGTGTGGGATGGATAATTGGGTAGAAGATTATTTTTGAAATTGGTGTTGTTATGTATGTTTGGTAATAATAATTCTCAAACTCCATCTACCGAAATTAATGAAGTGCTTAACCAAGATGATCACTCAGTTGTTTCCCGTGAGTCTTTTATAAAACTCCAACAAAATGACACTTCTTTGAAGAAATTCTTTCGTCTGGTTAAGAATGATAATCCAAACCATAACAAAAATCGTAAATCTTGGATCTCAATAAAGAATGGAGTACTAGTTCGTATGGTGCAAGTTTCTACGGCATCTATACATTCGCAAATTCTAATACCTAAGAATATGAGAGTTCGAATCCTACAACATGCTCAAGACTCTCAGTGTGCTGGATTATGTGGTTTTCCCGTACTAAATAGAGTTCTTGCTTCCTTCTTTAGGCCACACGTGAATAAAGATATACGCATTTATTGTCGCTCTTGTAAGATATGCCAAGTGATTAAGTCAAGAGGTCCACGCCATGCAGCACCTATCCAGGCTGCGGACATTCCTATCCGTCCCTTTCAAAAGATGGCGATAGACATTATTGGTCATTTTAAAATCAAGTCTGCCAGCGGACACCAATTTATCTTAACATGCATTGACATGTGTACTCGTTGGCCAGAGGCCATACCTCTCAAGAGCATTTCTACTGCTGACATAGCAGACGCTCTTTAGTTAATATTCTCACATCTAGGTATTCCAAAAGAAATCTTATCTGATCATGGCACACAACTAATATCAGACACTATGTCTCAAGTGATGTCTACACTACGTATTGAAAGGTCTTTAAGTAGTATATATCATCCTATGTCAAACGGTTTAGTCGAACTTCTAAATAGAACGCTCAAAACTTTACTAGAAAAGATAACTGAGGATCACCCTCAGGATTGGGACAGGGTTTTACCCGCTGCTCTTTTCGCGTATAGAGAAGTCCCTAATGAGCACACAGGTTTTTCCCCATTCCAGCTTGTCTTTGATGCGCAACCGTGCGGTCCTATGTCATTACTGCATGACTTAATAACTGCTGAGGATATCAGCGACGAAACTCAATCCTCTTACGAATATGTAATTGCTTTAAGGAAACAAATTATTGAAGCTTGTAGATTAGCTACGTCTGCATCTGAGTCTGCTAAGCAGAAATCAAGGAATTTCGCAAATAAAAATATATGTCTGCGTCAGCTCTTTCCTGGTGACAAGGTACTTATATTACTACCTTGTAGAGGCAATAGACTTCTTATTTCCTGGAAAGATCCTTACACTATCATCTCTAGAATTTCTGATGTCGACTATGTCGTCGATGTGAACGGAAAACACAAAACTTGTCATGTCATATGCTAACGGAATTTCATGAACGACCAGATTACCTACAACCTATTTATGAAGTGACGGACGATTCGCTAGTCCCGCATGGTCATTACACATCTTTGTCGGTCATTCAGGAGGAGGAGTCTACTTTCTCAGACATGAATCTTCCTCTCGCCGTAATCTCACTGCATTCAACAGAATCATGGGAAAATGTGTCTGTTTCTTCAGAGTTATCTGCTGAGAAACAGCAACAAGTCTCCTCTCTGTTACAAACTTTTCAGGATGTTCTTACCGACATTCCTGGGCAAACATCAATTAATAAACATGACATAATACTCACAGATCATAATCCTATAAGAGTCCGACCTTATCCTATTCCATTACACTTCCAAACACAGGTCGAGAAAGAATTTGATCAAATGATACAGATGAAAATAATTGAACCATCCACTTCATCACACTCTTCGTCTATGGTTATTGTTCGTAAGAAAGACAATAACATACGTCTTTGCGTCGATTATCGTAAATTAAACCAAGTAACGAAATTCGATGCCGAACCTATGCCCTTATTAGAGGATCTCCTCGTTAAGCTTTCTAATTCTAGGTTCTTTACCAAATTCGACTTGTCCAAAGGTTACTGGCAAAATCCCCTCACTGAACGCGCCAAACCTCTTACTGCTTTCTCAACACCTAGGGGTCTGTTCAAATGGAACTTCATGTTGGGGCCGCGTTGATGCAAGAGTATTCTTGGTGCGCATTTTATTGTAGATTCCTTCTTGGTGCGCATTTTATTGTAGAAACCGACCAAAAGGCCCTCACAGCTATACCATGTAAGGATCTGAAGAGCTCAAAATCCGCTAGATATGCTATTGCTCTTCAACCTTTTCACTTTTCTGTACGAGCTATCCGTGGTTCGGATAATGTAATGGCAGATATACTGTCCCGTTGTCCACATGATTCTAAGTAACTCCAATTTCCTAGACCTCGTTATAGATTAACACTAGGGTAGTACGTTTCTATGATCTGTTAAGTTAAGACTCTAGAATAGTCTGTACTACTTTCTCTGCTATTGTTGTAGAGTAGCGGAGGAAGGTTTGGTTATATCTATAAATAGGCCAGCAGTTTACATAGCCACATTTGATAAATAAAGATGTAGGATTGACTGTTGTACATTATCAAATCCTACGGTTATCAAACGTAGTGTATCATTTGTATTTTCTCACAGCGAATCTGTGCTGTTAAATGAGGAGTCTCAACTGTTTGCCAGCTATGTTAAGATGCGACATCCTTGCTTATAATGTGACATTGGACGCTTCGTCAGATGTCGGTGGTACCCAGTGTTGTACTATATGTTCCGGAACTCCTGCAAACATCAGGGATTCCTACTTGTTAATTTAGTCTATTATACATTGCCATTTGATATTATGTTAATATATACGTAACGGTGTCTCTATATTGCTGTACATTGATGTTAAAAGGATAATATGGTAATGATAGCTATATTAATGTAATTCATCATTGCGAGATATGGCTATACTGTAATTTTTTTTTGGGGGGAGGGGGGGGGGGAATATATGAAGTCATATTTATGTAATTTTCTCAGCACTTCATTTTGCGGTTGTGAGAACATAGTTTCTCTAAGGTTGTGAGATAATTTTTTGTTCTCATCCGACGCTTTATTGTGCGTCGGTATTGCCTTATGTTATGGCGATATATGTGTTGATGCCCTCTAGCTGCGCTTCATTTATGCATGGTGGGCAGTTATCTGGATTATCATGTTTTGTTTGGTGTATATTAATTTAGTTTGTCATGTTACCAAGTGTCATCTGTTTACTTATTATTAAGTTTCATCAATTCATTTGTTAACATGCTGCATGCGTGACTAGGAATCTTGTATTGAATTAATATAGTATTTAATCTCTTTACATTAGTACATCGTCCTAACACTGGACAGTTTTTTAGGCAAATGGCGTCCCACCTATCTAAGTTTTCCCCTATATAAAATGCATTGGCCAATGAGAATCTAACAACTAAGCTTTTCAATTTGAATTTGAAAATTTAAGCCAAAATTACAGCCCAATTTCAAATGTACGTCGGTCACATTTTGGCATTAAAAGTTAAAAACAGACTTGCTTTTTGGCCTAACATGTCTTCCTCTCACTCACTTCTTGACTTTCCACTGCTAAATATATTTTTAATTTTGGGCCATCCCATAATATCTCTCCCTCTTTCTACCCCCCTCAATCAGATTACATGTACCCTGCTTGTCTTATGTCCCCTAACGCGTCCAAAAAGTAACCGTTAGTGAATGCAGGGACGAGCGTTTGTTGGTCTGTCTGTACTACCTAAAACAGTATTTTGTCAATAAATTTCTTATTATCTGGGGGATTTTGTATTTTTAAACATATTATTTCTCAGGAGAAGATAAGCTATTAAACTAAGTTTTGGGTCGTATTCCTGGAAATAAAGAATTCCATATATTTTCTACATGAGTTTTAATTTCTAACATTACCTAAACTAAGCCATCTCTTCCCCGCTTTTTGCGTTTCTCAAATCGAAACAACAAGTCTGTGACGTCATAAAATGTACCATTTTGCAAGAAAGGAGGGCTGGGTGTGTTGTTACATGCCAAACTGCATGACTATGGAACGAACAAATATTTGCCCCTGTGGCGTATTTTTCCATCTGCCACCAATATCGCCCGCGTTTGCCTACAAGTCTGAGTTTCAACCAACTAGTGTCAAAAGGGGCATTCTAAAAATACATTTTCCTCTCTCCTCTCTCCCCGCCTTTGGTACGAAACAAGGCTTATTCTGTCAAAATTGTTACCAATAGTTCCAAGGTCACCGGCAAACGATAGTACCCTTACACTACATTTCTGTCTTGCTAAAATCAGCGCGACGACTGGCGTGGGGAAAGAAGATGCGTCACAACCCAACTATTTTTATTTCTCCTTTATCTTAACTTTATACTTACAAATAATAATTTTATCGGTGTATCAATGTAATTTTATCACACATCTCCCCACTTGAGAACATGCACTGATGCAAATTCAAAAACAGTGATACACATAGATCAAATGTGCTCCTTAGGCCTTGTGAATACTCTGATTTTGATCACAGGGATGCCTACTGAGGAAATCTGCACCCACATTCTATGACCCCGGGATGTTATCAATAGTGAATGAATATGGCTGTAGGAGCAACGACCATCGTAATAAACGAGCATTTTCGTGTTTGGCCTGTGATAAGAATACGAGGGGCTGATGATCCGTTTGGACCACGAATGTTTTACCATAGAGATAGATCTGGAACTTTTTTATAGCCCAGATAAGAGCTAGACATTCTTTTTCGCTTGTTGAATAGTTTTGCTCCGCTTTGTTCAACTTGCGGCTAGCATAAGCGACTGGGTTCAGTTCACCATTTTGTGAAGAGGACCTTTGTAACAAAGTGGCCCCCAGGCCCACATTGCTTGCGTCCGTTCTGACCATGAATTCCTGAGTCAAATCAGGCTATTTAAAATAGGCTTGCATGTGAGTTTCTCTTTTAATTCCTGGTATGCTAATTCACACTGGGCTGACCAAACAATTCTATCAGGATTTCCCTTGCGAGTTAACGCAGTCAGAGGAGCACATATAGAGTTAAAGTTTTTGATATATTTTTGATAAAATCCACACAACGACACAAAAGATCTCACATCTTTTTTTGTTTGTGGCCTAGGTGCTCTCTGCAATTTCTCAAGGTTCTTGGGGTCAGGGGTCATGTTATCCTGATATACAGTATGTCCCAAGAATTCCAACTCTTTACATCCATACAACATTTTGTTGGTTTAGCCGTCAAGTTAGCCTCTCTTAGTCTATCAAACAGCATAGTCAAAGAGTTAATGTGTTCCTCAAACGTTTCAGTAGCGATGAGGATATCATCCATAAAATTCGTGATGCATGGGTTATTTAGTGGATCCAACAATTTTCGCATTTTCCTAGAAAACACACTCGGGGCATTTTTCAACCCAAACGGCAACATGTTGAATTCATAATGTCCATCCGAAGTGCTAAACGCTAAATAAGGTCGAACCTCAGGCTTTACTGGAATTTGGTAATAGCCTTTGCTAAGATCCACCTTAGAAAAATACTTTGCCTTGTTCAGCCTGGCAAATAGCTGATTTGTATCCTGTAATAGATCCACCTGATTTTCTGTCACAGCATTCAGTTTCCTGTTGTCTATGCACAGTCTATGCTCTCCAGAGGGTTTACGCAATAAAACCACACTAGAGCTATATGGAGATTGACTGTGAGAAATAATCCCTTCTTTCAACAGATACTCAATCTCCTCACTCAAAGCTTTCTCCTTTGCAAACGGGATAGTATAAGCTCTCATACAGATCGGTGTTGGGTCTACTAGTTTCATATCATATTTCAACAAATTCGTGTGCCCCGGTTTGTCCGTTAACACGTCCGTATGATCAGTCAGAACCTTTTGAACCTGTTCCCTCTGTTTCTTCGTCTAGTGTTTACTGACTTTTACATGTGCAGGGGTCTCACATGTTTTTAGGGGGTACTCATGAGAGGCGAGTGGTTCATTTTTCATCCCCGTTGCTACCGACAAGGTCATTAAATGTTTGTCTTCCTGGATTTGCCTGTCCAGATACTTCTTTAGAAGGTTCACATGATATATTTTCTCTTTCCCTTTCTTGTCGATTTTATAATTTGTTCTAGAAACCTTCTCTAGAACTGTATATGGACCTTGCCATCCAATTTGTAATTTGTTACTGCTGCCGGGTAGTAGAAGTAGCACCTTCTCTCCCACAAATAGTTCTCGATCCTTCGCTTTTTTTATTGGAATAAGCAGCATGTTTTTTCCTGGCTTGTCTTAAATTTTCATTTGCAAGTTTCCAGCCAGTTTTCAGACGAGTGGTCAGCTCGTTCACATATTGATAGGATGAGGTAACAGTCTCTTCTGCCCTCTCATCTGTCCATGTCCTCAACAAGGTTACATATGGATCTTGAATTTTTCTGACTTATTTTTCACTGCACCTGTATGGTCCCTGACATTGGAAGCCTTATGGTGAGGACGTTTCTTCCTTTTATAATCACTCACAAATCGTCTACTACCAATTCGTTTTCTGGGTTTTCTCCCCACTTTAATTTCCTTGTGAGAGATCTCTTTCTTTTATCTTCCTCCAGTTCACATAATTCCGACCGAGGGATTGTCGGCTTATTCTGGGGTAGAATCACTCTTTGTACTCGCCGCATAGTGGCCATTCTAACACATTCAAGTGAAGACTGTGTGTGAAAAGGGGGTTCCCATTCCACTTTGTCTACATTGTTATATTTATCTTTCCTTTTAATTTCAGGCCTAAGTTTGCACCGGGGGCGTTTCTATGTCCTGGTTATTATTTCCCCCCCTTGTGGGTGTTCCCTCCTGAAATATGCCGCAGGCTTCTACAAAATTTTCAATGTCTATCATTACATCTGGCCAATAATATTTTTGAGTGGTCTGCACTGTTGCCATGATCACAGGTCTCTTGGGATTCCCCAAGAAGACATAACGACACCCTAATATCAGAGGGTAGATGAGTGCGTCTATCAATGTTGCTCTGATTACTCCTTCTACATAGCGAGTTTTCACAGTTAATCTTGCAATGGGAAGTGTCATGAGTGGTATGTTTTTGGTCGCCCCTTGTATCTCCACTGTTTCTGTGGTATACCGATCTGGGTTCACCAAGTGCGAACTCACGACAGAATCAAAATCTTAACCTGTATCATAAAGGCAACTAATGGTGACCCCATTACAGACTACATCCTCACACACTGGGTAGTGATACGGTTCCTGCTGTCCAGTAGGTGTGTCCTTTACTCCCTTGTTCCCCATCTTCATTGCAGCAAATCCAGAAGGTTTCTTAGTACAAACTTTGGTGTCATGTCCTTCCCTCTTACACCATTTACAATATAATCTACCTTGATGAAAAGGTTTTCTTTCATCATATTTTCTGCCATTGAACTGTGGGTTTTTATTTCTATAGTCATTTCGTGGCCTATCAAAGTTTTGGTTACCTCTGTTGTCAAATTTATTAGAGTTTTGTGGGGCCTTATATTTTTCTGCATGTTTCTTTTTGGCGCCAGCTACCTCTACCTGGGCCGCCTGATACCTCTCAGCGACATTAAGTAACTCACCCAACCTCTTTGCACCTTGTTCCATGAGAAACTTTCTCAAGTCTGGAGCCATGGACTCTCTCAATTGCTTAATAAGGATCATTTCTTTAAGATCTTGGGTTTTCCCCAGAGCAGTCCATTTCTCCAAGTAAGTTTCTAAACGTGCAGAGAACTGGTGATAGGTCTCGCCCGTCAGTAGCTTGGCATTTCTAAACATTTTCCTATAAAATTCTCCATTCTTTTCATACCTTAGCAAAAGAGCCTGCTTTAACATGTCATAATTGTCTTGGTCATCTTTGCTCATCTTTGCAAACACTTCATAAGATGTTCCCCTAAGACCCTGGGATAATTTTAAACTCCACTTTTCTTTCTCTAACCCATAGGTGGTGGCCAATACCTCAAATCTGGATAAAAATGACTCAATGTCATCATCCCTCTCTACAAAATGGTCTAAATGGAACCCATAGCTGAGGTTGAGGTCCCCTGACTAGCAGTGGCATCGGAGGTAGGAGGGCTGTTACCACCTCCCGAAGCATGGCCTTGAAATTCGAACTTTCTTAGTCGTAACTCGTGCTCCCTTTGTAATTGCTTCTCCTCCCTATCAGCTTCCCGTTCTGCAGCCAATCGCTTGTCTTACCTTTCAGTAGCCTGTCTTCTTTCCTCAGCTTCCAATGCCCTAGCCTCTTTGTCAGCCTCAATCTGCAACCTTTTTATTTCTTTATCTCTTCTAATTTCTTTTCGGCTTCTAACTTCCTATCTTCCCTATCTCTTTCAATAAATTTATAAACCTCTGAGGTTACATACTGAACCAACTTGGGTCCATCCATATTCATCTCTTTTGCAGCCAACACAGCAGCAAATCTGAACTTTGCCAAGTCTGCCATAATATCAATTTTAACAATGTTCTAAGGCAAATTTCAAAACTTTTATTAACAAGGTATCAACAATGACTAATTAATTAACTAATTACTGGCCGTGACAAATCATCAACTATTTCTCAACCAAAAATACTTTACTTTTTATATTATTGAATATTATTTATTTTGCTAATTTTAAATCCCGGGAGCGAGCTACCCACTATAAGTGATAAGTTTAAATCCTGGAACAGGAGACCCCAATATATGTTGTGTTGGGAGTTTACCTAATGAAAAGTTCAAATCCCGGACGAGCCCCCAATATATATGGTGGTTTTTGATGTTATGATGTTGTTGTTATTTTTTTCCTATTTGTACTAAGTGAGGTCAGCTGTAAAGTTCCCTGATTATCTATGGTTTAAAGTGAGTTATCAATGGGCCTTTCTGCTACCACCTTACGATCTCACTCAGACTTATTCTTGACTAGTATGTATGATAGCTACGTCTAATTTTGTCTAGGGTATTGCAAATGTGGTGTGATGTTAACTCAACACATTCACACACATATAAACAACTATTAATCTCTATGATCAACTGATTAAAATTTTGATAGTTAATATTTTTTTTACAATTTATTTAGTCCTGAACGAGATATTCTTTTGTTCAGGACTGTCAATTTCTGGTCAATTTATGGATATATACATATATATGTGAAATTTTAATTAACTAAAAAAAGACAATCTGTCCAAACACATTATAGAATTTATACGTTAGGGTGTTGATCTACTTTATTCTCACTACACTGTTAATGGAGTGCGGGGCGGGATGTGTTTATCACACCCTATCTTTCTACACAAGAATTCTATTTATTTTCTGCACTTTATTGATGGAAAATTGATCTTTTTTTAAAACAGTTATTGTCTAATTTGGTAGTTAGGTGATGATAGGTTCCGGGCTCAGTCTGTTGTACTTAACTGGCCCCGTGACGTTAGTTGATAGTGTATGTCCGGCCCACTGCAACTGTCTCGATCTTAAGATACGGTAAACAGTGTCCACGGACTTTAGAGAAATCTATTGCAGTGTATATTTTATAACTTGTTTACAATTTTGTATTAACCATTGTGTACTAATTTTATTGCTTCTTACTCATTCCTACTCCCCTTATTCTTTCTTTCCTATTGACTATTATCATGTCCGATTGCAAAAACTCAAATCAAAATATAGGCAATATCACTAATTCATGGCTTAAACTAGCAGGGCTTAAAATTGGTCATTTAAACATTTACCACCTGCTAGGTAAGCTTCCTGAAGTCTCCACCTCTCTCCAACAAAACTTCCACATATTTGGTTTTTCTGAAACCCGTCTCAATGACAAAATTACAGATGAAGAAATTAGGATTAATGGATTCACCACCATTCGCAGGGATTCTAACAGACAACATGAAACAGGGCTAGTTATATACATCTCAACATCTCTTCAGTGCAGACGCCGTGATGATCTAGAACATACTGGCATTGAATGTATATGGCTGGAAATAAAACTCCCCAACCTGACCCCCGTTTTAATTGGTTACATGTACCGAAACCCTAGCTCTTCTGCTGTATGGTTTGACACATTCTCACGAATGATGGACAACGTTTGGGCTTCTTCGAAGGAAATTATTCTACTGGGAGATTTCAATATTGACCTTCACAAATCGAACAACACGTGGAATGATATCACCATCTCATACAACCTCACACAGTTAGTCAATCAACCCACGAGAGTAACAGATTCATCATCTACACTAATTGATCATATCTATACGACCTGCCCAGAAAACGTTTTAGAATGCACAGTTACACGGACAGCATTAAGTGACCACTATCCTATTTGCTGTACCTGGAAGAGAAAAGGGTTCAAAGCACCTAAAACGGAACATATCACAGTCCATTACAGGAATTTCAAAAACTTTAACCTTCAATTATTCCTACGAGACCTACAAATATCCCCTCTCTCATACGTGTACCAACTTCCCTATCGAGAAGAAGCCATAACATACTGGACACAAACTTTTAACAATGTATTCGACAAACATGTTCCTATAAAGCAAGTTCGTGTTAAAAATATCAGAAAGACCCCATGGATAACAAACGAAATATTATCAACAATGAGAGAGCGGGACGAAGCACATAAGCTCAAAGATTTCAGCAGGTATCGGATGCTTAGAAACAAAGTACAATACCTCATTCGTCAGGAAAAGAAACTACATTTCAGAAAGATGATTCAAGACAAAGCAAACTGTAAAGAAGTCTGGGCAGCCATTAGAACACTAACACAGAAAACAAAGTCACTAAACTCTTTACCAAAAAGCTGCTCCCTCACGGCTACTCATTTTAGTAACCACTTCAAAATAGAAATTAACCATCTCAAATCGACACTAAAGCCAATGGACTGCGATATTAGTAAACTGACCGCCTTCTGCAACACTGAACATACCATAACATAACTTAGAGATATTCCTTTTCTAACAGTACACGAAGTTCTCAAATATATCTTGGCATTAAAAAACAACAATTCATCTGGTCTTGATGGTATCAGCAATAAGATTCTATGTTACGCTGCACCCATCATTTGCGACTCCTTAACCTATGTGTACCATCAATGTATTGCACACAACTACTTTCCCACAGCATTTAAATCTGCCAAAGTGTATCCTCTCTATAAATCTGGCTCACATAGCGATCCCAACAGTTACAGACCAATATCCCTTCTATCATCTCTTTCAAAACCACTAGAGAAACACATTTACAACACCACATTTCAACACTTAACAACAAACAAACTGCTCATTGAGAGCCAGTCAGGTTTCAGACCCAAACATTCCTGTCACACAGCTCTCACCAAAATGGCAGATAACTGGCTGTCGAACGTACATGATGGGAAATTAGGTGGTGCTGTTTTTGTTGACTTCAAAAAAGCATTTGACATGATTGACCACACTATCTGGGTTCAAAAGTTGCAAACCCTCAGAATAGGCCCTAATCCACTAAACATCATCAAATCATTCCTGGGAGATCGACAACAGTTAGTGCTTCACAACAACTCGACATCAGATTTCTCGAAGATAGATACAGGAGTACCGCAGGGTTCTATTCTTGGGCCCCCTACTCTTCGCAATGTTCATCAACGACCTACCACTACATCTAAAATATTCAACATGTGACCTCTTTGCAGATGATTGTACTATCTACACTAGTGACAATGACTGCGTGGCACTTGAAATGACTCTTCAATGCGATGTAGACAATCTAACAAAATGGAGTAATATGAATCGTATGCCATTAAACACAGCAAAAACGAAATCTATGTTGATTACCACCAGACAGAAACTCCTAAACTGCACCAAAAGATCGCTACAGGTACACGCGGAATCAATACAAATTGAACATGTAACAGAACACAAAGTTCTAGGAATCACGATTGACCAGCACTTAACGTGGAACTCCCATGTACGGAATTTAAACAAACACTTAGCTCAAAAGACGTACCAGCTAGCCAAAATAAAACACTTCTTAGACGCAGACACTAGACTATTGTTCTACACCTCACCTCACATATACAGACACATCTAGATTACTGCTCTACACTATGGGATGGTTGCCCTGCTTCCACCTCAAAGAGACTGCACTCCCTGCATAAGAGAGCAATACGTCTGATCACCGATAATCGCACGATATCACACACAAGGACAGGAAAAGAACCTACAATACTGTCCCTGAAAAAACGTCTTCTCTACAACAAAGCCAAGCTGACCCACGCAATTCTATCAAACAATGCTCCGCCGTACCTACGATCATTATTTCAAACCAGTAGAAGAGAGGGACTACAATTACATCAGTTACGTCTGCCCAAACCTAGGATCGACCTGTTCAAACAGAGTCTAGCCTACTCTGGAGCCTACTTATGGAACAGCCTTCCACACCACCTAAAAAGCCTACCTACACAATATTTATTTAACAAAGCACTTTTCAAACACTTCCTAAACACTGATTATCTACCCCCATAGAAACATCATTTGCCTGTCAACATCTCATCCATAGGTCAACATTTCTTTTCCTCTTCCGCTCGTTTTAAATGGGAATAATTTGTTTTATATCCATGTAATACTATTATCACCCGTGTATTACCGGGGCCCGAAAGGGGAGCAAAGAATAGTAACACTGTCCCCTGCCAAGCATGTCGTAGAAAGCGACTAAGGAGGGTTGGGCATGGGGCCGGTTACCCCATCCTGTAAAAAAATTTAAACCACAAAAAACTTCAACAAATATGGACAAGTCAAATAAAGAAAATAAAACACAGCCATCCAAGACAGGGGAAGGTCCTCTCGTGGGGAGGCGTATGATGCAACACAGAGAAAGCCGAAAATAGTCTGTGTTGCTGACTAACCTTCTTTCTTCTAGGAGAACTTCCAGATTTGGCACCTGGAATGTTCGGACATTAAACGAACAAGGGAAAGTGGCGCAAGTGGCAGCAGAAATGAGGGAATACAAAATCGAGGTTTTGGGAATGTGTGAAACAAAGTGGAAGGGGGTAGACAGGAAGAAACTCATCACAGGTGAATTGGTGCTGTCCTCAGGACATGAAGACGAAAGTTCACACCACAGTGAAGGGGTAGCTCTTATGTTATCTAAAGAAGCACAGAAAGCACTCATTGAATGGGACGCTGTTGGACCCAGAATAATAACAGCTACTTTCAAAACAGCTAAAAAGAAAATTCATGTAAGTGTCATTCAATGGTATGCACCAACTAATGACAAAGAAGAGTCTGTGAAAGAAGCATTTTATACTAAACTACAGGAAATTATGGATAAAGTAAAAAGAAGAGACATCACAATTTTGATGGGTGACATGAATGCAATGCCGGTCCCAAGCCCGGATGAAAAAGGAGGAGGGCGGCCTGCATGGAGGCCGTAAGGAGGCAGCCCCTCCACCATGCAAAGGCACAACAGGCCAATCACCTGTTTGCTTTAAACCACGATTACGAGTAACAAAAGAGAGAAAACCGGACTGATTCTAAAGGCGACGAACTGGAACGGACTACGGACTACGACTTATGGAACATGGAACACAAGAAGTATAAATGGGAAGGAAGAGGAGCTGGTGGAAGAGATGAGGAAAGCAAAACTAGAAATCCTGGCTATTACGGAAACAAAGAAAAAAGGACAAGGAGTCATGGATCTCAATGGCAACACGCTGCTCTACAGTGGTGTACCCATATCCGAAAGAGCTAAAGGGTTGCATTGTGGCCCAAAATCAAAAAGATAGTATCAAGGGGTGGAACTTTGTCTCAGAGCGCATTATGGTTGTGAAACTAAAAGAAGGAGAAACCATAGTCAACCTGGTCATAGTGTATGGGCCAAATGAGGATGAGAGAGCAGAGGTCAAGGAGGAATTCTTCGAGCTGCTTCAAAGGACAGTGGATGACTGCCTAGATGAAGTTATCATGCTCGGAGATTTTAATGCCAGAGTTGGAAATGACCATGCTAGATGGAGTGGAGTTATCGGAAGATATGGAGAAGATACTCTCAATGACAATGGAAAGCGACTCCTTAGATTCTGCAGTGAGCAGAATCTGACCATTACAAACACAAAGTTCCCCCATAAGCGCATACATGCATACACTAGATGTGAACCAACAAAGAATGAGAAGTCAGTGATCGACTATGCCATTGTTCGGAGAAGCTCATTCAAATATGTCCGAGATGCAAGAGTCTGGAGGGGGCCAGAGATTGGAAGTGATCACTACCTGCTAACAATCAAACGAACAACTGAAAGAGTTGCTCAGCCTAGGAACTGCTCAACATCACGCAAGAAACCAAGTAAACGAGCAGGAGAAATGAGCATTAGGACCTACAAGCTGAGAGAGCCAGAAATTAAGACCAGATATCAGGGGCTTATTGCTGCAGCGATGAGCAACACAGAAGAACAACCTGATGACTTGGAAACCCTCTGGATTAAATTCAAGGATATCATAAAGACAGCTGCTGCAGAAGCATGTGGTGAAGTCCGACTTGGGAACCAGAGAAAGAGGACACCTTGGTGGACAGAGGAAGTCAAAGAGAAAATAAGAGAGAAGAAAATGGCATGGAAACAATACTTAGGAGCTAAAAACACAACAGGACAAATGGAAAAATATAGAGAATATGTGACACTCAGAACAGAAGTAAAGAACAAAGTGCTAGCAGCAAAACAGAAGTCCTGGGAAGAATTTGGAGAAAAGCTAGAAAAAGATGCACAAGAAAACCAGAAATTGTTCTATAAGACCCTAAAGAACATGAGGAAGGAAAAACAATGCCCTCTCAAATTTATAAAGGACAAGCAAGGCAAATTGCTTACTGCCCCGAAGGAAGTAATGGAAAGATGGAAAGAATATTTCTCAGAACTCCTTGATGGTGAGCAAGGTCAAACATCAGAAATGATAACCGCTAGCACAGAAGAGGAAACCAATGGTGATGAAGATGACATAAAGATGGAAGAACTGAAGGCAGCACTGGAGAAAATCAAGATGGGCAAAGCAGCAGGGCATGATGGTATAACACCAGAAATGGTTAAGTACATGGGAGCATCAGGCGACCTGTTACTCCTAAGGGTCCTACAGGCAGCATGGTGCAACAAGACCATACCAAAGGATTGGGAGATCGCCATCATAACACCAATTTTCAAAAAGGGTGACAATCGACAGTGTGGAAACCATAGAGGCATATCCCTTCTCAGTGTCCCTGGAAAAATCTACTCTAGAATCCTAGAGCAGAGACTCCGACGCCTAGCTGAGCCACAATTGGATGAGGTCCAGTGCGGATTCCGAGCAAACCGAAGTACTCAAGACCTAATCTTCACACTCAGACAGCTGAGTGAAAAGGCCCTTGAGTAAAAGAGTGAGATCCATCTTTGTTTCATAGATCTGGAAAAGGCGTTTGACAGGGTCCCTTGGAGCAAACTTTGGGACTGTTTGGCAAGGAAGAATATTCCAGCACCTCTGATTCATGCTATACAGAGCTTCTACAAGTCTTGCAGAAATTATGTGAGGACAGCAAACCATAAGTCAGAAGAGTTCAGGACCACCACTGGTGTAAGACAGGGTGATATCCTATCACCTTACCTCTTCATACTCCTTATGGACGATGTCATCAAGGCATGTAAGGAGAGAACAAGAAAGTATTCAGTGGGGTACTGGAAGATGAGACAGGTCTATATTTCAGAGCTGGCATTTGCTGATGATGTTGCCCTGATTGCTAAATCAGAGGCACATCTCCAATCCAACCTGCAAGTCTGGAAGGAAGAGCTGGAGAAGAGAGGGATGGTCATAAGCAGCTCTAAAACAAAATCCATGGTGATATCACGAGAAGAAAGAAGACATCAGATTAAGCTGGGAGAACAGGTCCTGGAGCAAGTCGACCACTTTAAATACCTCGGAGCTATTATAGACCGAAAGGGAGGCATCAAAGAAGAGTTGGCCACTCGAAAAGCAGCAGCTGGGAGACTTTTTCAGGCCATAAATCGAGGATTCCTCAGCAAGAGAGAGGTTGGTAAGAAAACGAAGATGGCTGTATACCGCTCCACCTATGTCCCAGTCTTGACATATGGATGCGAGTCATGGGCAATGACTACAACCCATAACAGCCAGATCCAAACCTCAGAAATGAGGTATCTGAGGAAGGTGGTTGAAGTAACAAGAAGAGACATGGTACGCAACCAGACGATACTTCAAGGCCTAAAATGCCACCCCCTACAGACCCAAGTAGAACAGTCCCAACTAAGATGGTTTGGCCATGTCTGCAGAATGGGAGAAGATCGGCTACCACGACAAGCATGGGAAACAAAGAGCCAAGGATCCAGACCCCGAGGACGACCCAGAGTCCGCTGGGAGGACAACATTAGACAATCTTTGAAGGACCGAGGACTAGAATGGAACCAGGCCAGGAGGAAGACAGCCGATAGAATAGTCTGGCGCTCTCTCTTCCAAACCTCTACACCTCACGGTAGAAGGGGAACGACTAAGTAAGTAAGTAAGACATGAATGCAAAGATAGGTACAGTCAACACCGGATTTGAAGAAGTCATGGGAAAACATGGGCTAGGAGTAATGAATGAAAATGGAGAACTATTCGCAAACTTCTGTGCTTCAAATCAACTGGCTATAGGAGGAAGCATGTTTCCACATAAGAGAATGTACAAGGCAACATGGATATCACCAGACCATAGAACAGAAAATCAGATTGATCATATATGCATAAACAAGAAGTTTAGATCATCATTGCAGGATGTAAAGGTATATAGAGGAGCAGATGTGGCATCAGATCACCATCTTCTGATACCCAAAGTAAAAATGAAACTCAAGAGATATGCAATAATGCAAAATTATAGACAACAGTTTAATGTAGGACAGCTAAGAAATCAAGAAACAAGAGACAAATTTGCGGTCACAGTATCCAACAAATTCCAAGTGCTCCAACAACTGGAAGATGTAGAGAATACAGAAGACTATTGGCAGCAGGTCAAAACTGTATGGAAGAAGACATGTGAAGAAATACTGGCGAAAAGGGAAAGACAACAAAAAGCATGGATAACAACAGAAACCATCAATAAGATAAAAGACAGAAAAAACAAGAAAGCAGAGTTAAACACAAGCAAAACCAGAAGTTCCAAAGCCAAGGCTCAAGAAGTGTACACAGAAGCAAACAAAGAAGTAAAAAGAAGTATCAAAAGAGACAAGAGGAAGTATATTGAGGAGTTGGCAAGAGAGGCAGAAGATGCTGCAGCCAAAGGAAATATGAGAGAACTGTATAGCAGCACAAAGAAGCTAACAGGGAAATACAAGCAAACAAGTTGCCTCATAAAAGACAAGAATGGGAAACTGCTAAGCAATATACAAGAGCAAATGAAGAGGTGAACAGAATATTTTGGGGACCTTCTCAATAGACCAGCTCCACAAAACCCGCCGGACATCCAGCCAGCAGAAGAAGAGCTACAAATTAACGGTGAAAGACCAACGAAGGAAGAAATAAAGAAAGCCATAAAGCTTCTAAGAGATGGAAAAGCGTCTGGACCTGATGGCATTCCAGCAGAGGCCATCAAAGCAAATATCGACACGGCTACAGAGATGTTATATAAATTACTTGGTAAAGTCTGGGAAAAGGAAGAAATTCCAGCAGAATGGAAGGAAGGATATCTGGTTAAGTTGCCTAAGAAGGGAAATTTACAAGAGTGCACAAATTATAGAGGAATAATGTTACTATCAGTGCCAGGAAAAGTATTAAACAGGATTATCCGTGAGAGATTAAAAGAGTCCATAGACAAGAAACTGAGAGATGAACAAGCAGGTTTTCGACAAAACAGATCATGTACAGACCAGATAGCCACTTTGAGAATAATAGTTGAACAAAGTCTGGAATGGAATTCACCACTATACATCGGATTTGTGGACTACGAAAAGGCATTTGACAGTGTAGACAGAGAATCACTTTGGAAATTGTTGAGGCATTATGGAGTTCCCCTGAAGATCATTAATTTAATAAAGAAAACATATGAAGACATGACATGCAGAGTTCTTCACGAAGGACAGCTTACAGAACCGTTTGGGATAACAACAGGAGTGCGACAGGGATGCCTCTTGTCTCCATTTCTTTTCTTACTAGCAAATAAACTGTGTTATGAGATCATCGACAACACACAACAGAAATGAAATCCAGTGGACTCTGACTAAGCAGTTGGATGATCTGGATTTTGCCGATGACTTGGCTCTTCTGTCCCATAGCCGTAATCAGATGCAGGACAAATTGAAAACACTCGATGAGAGGTCACAGCAATTGGGTCTGAAAATACACAGGGAAAAGACAAAAATAATGCGAATAAATACAGGTAATGATAACAGGGTTGAACTTGAAGAAACACCAATACAACATGTAGAATCATAAACATATCTTGGCAGTAATATAGACAAAGTTGGAGGGACAGACAGCGATATCAAAATAAGAATACAAAAGGCAAGAGGAGCTTTCATTGCATTGGGAAATATATGGAGATCAAGAGAAATAGGATCCAACACGAAAATAAGAATCTTCAACTCAAATGTGAAGTCAGTCCTATTGTATGGCTCAGAGACATGGAGAACAACAAAGACAACAACCAAAAAGCTACAGACTTTCATAAATGGGTGCTTGCGTAGAATAGAGGGATTAAAATGGTATGACAAGGTTACCAACGTGGAACTGATGACAAGAACTAGACAAGTGCCATTGGAACAAGAAATGAGAAGAAGACGATGGCGATGGATAGGACACACACTGAGAAAACCTGTTGATAGCATTACAAGGCAGTATTTGTTCTGTGTGGTAAAGTGGGATATTATAAATATTTATAGGGACTTAGTGTACTGACTGAGATCAGCTGTGAAGGTATCTGTATCTAATAAGGGTAGTGTATTACAGATGACCTTACTTGCTACCACATATTTATACCTCAGTCAGAATTATTCTGGAATATTGTGATGACTACGTTGAATGTCTAGGGTATGTATATGATGAAGTGTAAGTCACAACAACAACAGACAGATAAACAATTTAATTTATTCCACCACACGTGACAACACTGTGACACTCACACACATTTAACATTCTATAAGACTATTCTTAAATGAGGCACTGGTAAATTTTCAAATATAAATATGTATTAATTACTGTCACTAATATATATGTGTCCTGATTCAAATACAAAGTGAACCAGGAATCACAATCAATTTTAATTACAAGTTATATGTACAGAATTTATCAATATGAATCTGGTAGTGACATATCTTATTAATATTATCCTATGTGTGTCAGTTGTGTAGTAGTAATATGAGGTAATACTGGTTTTGTTTTTTCAAGCTATGTTGTTATTTGTCATCATGACTTCAAGTGTTTGTTTCTGTTGGAACTAGTATTGGAGATGTTCTCAGTTCCGTTCATTAAAACAATTAATTTCCCCTCTGCTCGATTGCTCCCCTGTGTTATGGAGACACCTCACTGTTTGCTATATGGACCAAGGAGTATGCTGTCCGCCTCTGGATTCAGCAAAGCTCTGACCAGGTGCTGCTCAATAACTTTAGGACCACAGTCCCTGAAACAAGAAGGTTGTACCTCCTATTTCAGAACCAATTTATACTCTATTTCTACACTGAGCACATTACATAACAAACACTGAGTTCAGAGCGGTAGGCCAACTGCTATCTTCATCTGAAACAATTTTCACCAGTATATTCCTCCCTAATGGTTACCACGCCTCTGCAATTCCAGCATTATTTCTTTCTAGTCAATAATATAGGTGTCAGTGTACTGTTTGGCAATTCCATGTAGTTTTACTTTCCTCCGACACCTTCTGTTCAGGCTGGAGCACTATATAGGCTTTACCTCATGTTCGCTACTGAACCACACATATATACAGACATAAATTATCAATTTACATTCAATTTTCATTAAAAAGATATCAAATATTTCAAGCTTACCACAATTCATGGAAATAATACAGAATTACGTTGACTGGCACTGAATATAACACAATTTCGATTTGCCGATGTCCCAGGCTTTTATTTAGAAAAATATGCACTGGCGCTCAACGCACTGGTTCTGTAGTAAGTTTATTTGAACATGTGTTGGTGACCTGACGCCTCTGATTGACTATATTCGCGGGTCTAACCAATCGTGCCATGTTTACCCAATCGTTTGAAAAAAAGTACTCTTACTCCCGTTTCCCCTGAAAACAAAAGATAGTATTTATAGCCCGACTAATCGTGTTTAGCCTTACATTTATTGCGCTCCAATCAAATCGGATTTAACATGGAGACCCATTTCCCGTACAATGGTGGGGTGAAAATCTGCCACTGAGCGATTCTGATTTGGGTGTTGTCTGACATCCCTCACTATTTCTTTTGGCTATACTTTGGTAATTCCTAGACTATTTGCGTAACGTTTAACATATTATTTGTCAGCAAGTCCTAAGGAACCCAAATATACAAATTTAAAGGAGCTAAGTGGCTTCGTTCAAAATATGCATTTTCTACTACCTCCTGTTCACTTCGAATACGATGTGGTGTCTGGGTACTGTAATGTTTTCAAACGTAAACCAGTATAATGTCATATTTCCTAATAAGAATTTTCAGGTTTTTAAAAACTAACTCTCGTATGGGTAGTGTTGTTTATCACTGTCGATTTGAAAAAAGCTAGTGCATGTGGAGTTACACGCGTGATGGTAGTAATTGTGTATCGCGCGAATGGGGTAGTATTGCCTGCGTTCCGGCTTTCCGCCTCTCCCTTTCTTTCTATATTTAGTCCATCTGTCTTTCGTTTTTTTGGTAACGTAGTGTATAAAATGACATGAATGGAATTTTAAATCTAGGTCATCTTGCGTATCTCAAGGTTTTTCTTAGAAATGGAGTACACATTTTATTGTGTTGGGGAAACGCGTGTATGCTGCAGAAGGCTTTTATTATCAACGTGAAACGTTACAATTTGCAGACGAAGTAGAAAACAAGGGGGATTTCGAGTACAGTCATTGTGACAGCACTGTTCTTTACCATTCTTCTTTCCTTTTATTGAATTTATGTGTTAGGCTTTACATTTACCTGATAATTTATATATGTGGATTAGAATTTATCACGACATTCTGGAACCCCCAGGGCAAGAGAGGCAGAGGAAGACCAAGAAGTACATGGAGAAGAGAGTTGGAAACAGAGGTGAAAATGATGAGGAGAACATGGAAAGAACTTGAGATGATGGCACGTGACAGGAGGACTTGGCATGTGTTTGTTGAAGGCCTATGCTCCTTTGGGAGTGGAGGGTTATGAATGAATGAATACTATTATATAATGTAATGTATGTGAGTATGTACCCGCATACCACTGTACTTTAGAGATGTGAATGTTTCCGTTTGCTTAAATTTGTGATGTACATGCAGATATAATTTTTTTTTTTTTTTAAACTGCTGAAAGACTTTTTCTGCTACAGAAGTGCGCAAGAAAGTGTTATTATTATTATTTCAATTTCCGCCAAGAACCTGCTAACTCATTTTTTTTTATTATGATTGTATACTGTAATGAATGCTGTTATCTTAACTTTATAATGTTGTCCTCTCCTCAGCTGGCTACAACTTCACTTCAATTATGCATGATCTTTACGATAAAATAAGATAGGTGACATGATCCTTGATGATAATGTACAAACTCTGTTTCTTCCACACCTCTTGTAGTCTGATAATATAATGGAGCAACACATAAGCTTTGCATAAGTCTACCAATGACTTATGTACTTACAGTCGTAATATCTTCATTAAAAGTTAGTTGCTTATCCTTTACAGGACGTGGCAATCAACCCCAGCTTTTATTGGCTGTTTGTGATTTTTCTAGGCAATATTTACGTTCATTAGTTTGCCATTGCTTTCTGAACGGTACGGCGCTTATACCATTGTTAAAAATCCACACAAAGCGATCTGCTACCAAACCGCCTGCAGCAGGTTTCGAACCTGGTATATCTGGATTATGAAACTGCGTTCATATCCATTAAGCCACAGACGCCGACTAATATCTTCATTACCCAATTCAAACAACACAATTAATAATATAAATAATTGTTAATAATGTCTATCTCACCACAGGTTCAAGAAATAAACACAGGAACGACGACTGGCACAGATTCAGCACTGCTGCATGCGTGACTAGGAATCTTGTATTGCATTAATATAGTATTTAATCTCTTTACATTAGTACATCGTCCTGACACTGAACAGTTTCTTATGCAAATGGTGTCCCACCTATCTAAGTTTTCCCCTATATAAAATGCGTTGGCCAATGAGAATCTAACTCCTAAGCTTTTCAATTTGAATTTGAAAATTTAAGCCAAAATTACAGCCCAATTTCAAATGTACGTCGGTCACATTTTGGCATTAAAAGTTAAAAACAGACTTGCTTTTTGGCCTAACATGTCTTCCTCTCACTCACTTCTTGACTTTCCACTGCTAAATATATTTTTAATTTTGGGCCATCCCATAATATCTCTCCCTCTTTCTACCCTCCCCCCCCTCCTCTATCAGATTACATGTACCCTGCTTGTCTCATGTCCCCTAACGCGTCCAAAAAGTAACCGTTAGTGAATGCAGGGACGAGCGTCTGTTGGTCTGTCTGTACTACCTAAAACAGTATTTTGTCAATAACTTTCTTATTATCTGGGGGATTTTGTATTTTTAAACATATTATTTCTCAGGAGAAGATAAGCTATCAAACTAAGTTTTGGGTCGTATTCCTGGAAATAAAAAATTCCATATATTTTCCATATGAGTTTCAATTACTAACATTACCTAAACATGCCATCTCTTCCCCGCTTTTGCGTTTCTCAAATCGAAACAACAAGTCTGTGACGTCATAAAATGTACCATTTTGCAAGAAAGGAGGGCTGGGTGTGTTGTTACATGCCAAACTGCATGACTATGGAACGAACAAATATTTGACCCTGTGGCGTATTTTTCCATCTGCCACCAATATCGCCCGCGTTTGCCTACACGTCTGAGTTTCAACCAACTAGTGTCAAAAGGCGCATTCTAAAAATACATTTTCCTCTCTCCTCTCTCCCCGCTTTTGGTACGAAACAAGGCTTATTCTGTCAAAATTGTTACCAATAGTTCCAAGGTCACCGGCAATCGATAGTACCCTTACACTACGTTTCTGTCTTGCTAAAATCAGCGCGACGACTGGGGTGGGGAAAGAAGACGCGTCACAACCCAACTATTTTTATTTCTCCTTTATCTTAACTTTATACTTACAAATAATAATTTTATCGGTGTATCAATGTAATTTTATCACATCGTCTTAAGAAGATAAAAGACAAAGAAAAAAGCCAAAGTTGCGGCCACAAGGCCTTCGTCAGGGAAAGGAAAGAAAGTGAGGGCTAGATAGGACTCATAAAAACCTAAATAAACATTAAAAATAAAACCTTAGTACTTCCCTAAAGGCAGCTAAGACCTAGCATGCCTGCCAAAGGGAGAGTATGTCACAAGAAAAGGAAATGACTGCCACTTCCGGATGTAAACAGTACATACTAAGAAGCTAAAAAACAAAACTGAACAAGAAACTACCCAAACGTAATAATCATGGGGACTAGAGATAGAAGAGGACAGAATGAGTTGGAGATAAATAAATAATTAAAAATCAAGACAAATTTTATAAAAAAATACAACACGCCAGTAACATTATTTGACACCACAATTCTGACAACATCAGATAAAAGATATCTACAAATAAATTACTTAGAAATCTTGTATGATAATCTTAGAAATAACAAGATGAGAAGGTCTACAGTAAAATGTTGTGATGGGTGGGCTAATTGAAAAGAGAAAGTTTATTCTTTACACCAGGAGAAAAGGCAACAAAACTTTCCTACGAATCATCGCATGATCCTGTACATGCGGCAGATCCTTGCTTCCTGGGGTTGTATTTTTTTAATTGACTTTCCCATGCTATCGTACTTAGCTTTTCCCTGACGAAGGCTTTTAGGCTGCAGTAGGGGAAACTTTGCTTGTCATGTGACCTAATGATACGCATTACTTTTCCCCTTTTTATCTGGGTTTTGTTTGTTGTTGTTGTTATTATCCTATCCCACATTAGAAATAGCTCTCGTATGACAATATAAGAAATAAAACATATAAGTTCTTTGAAAATTTGCATTGCAGACAAATAAAGATTCGAGTTGACAAAGTATCCCGCCATAAAGGTATGTGCTAATTATGCGTTGTGGCAGGTTGTTTATTCCATATCTACCTATCTAAATATTTTTCGATATGTCTGTTTTTCTACTTATGTATCTATCTTTAAATTTACAAACGTCTCTTCCTGTCTGTATTGTCAAGTTTCGTTTCTCTTATTTGTTTGTCTATGTGACGTTTATATTAATATACTACTCGTCAAAAGTCAAGGGCCACCCTATTATTTTCAATACACTTTTATATAAGCGCATAGAATGATTAAATGAAGGAAGTTTTTAGTAAAAATGGGTGCAATATCTTCCTGACAGTCCTCTATGCACGTTAAGCATAAAACAACTCACCGACAACCATGGTGATCACGTGCAATTTGGTTTGCTGAACATAAATTCACATTTTTAATCTGTTTTTTCAAACTTCCGTAAAACCAAACAGGTGAAGTAATCGTGATGATTGACATCCCACGTGCAATGGCGACTTTTCGTAATCAGTGTTCACTCTTAATTTGTTTTACAATCAGCAGACTTAGGGCAGTTTCATCACTTGCAAAAACCATGCCACCGAGAAGAAGTCTTGACACCTTACAAAGAATGAGGGCTATAGCGTGGGTTGAAAGTGGTTTATTTGTCCGTGAGGTTGCTAGACGGCTTGCAGTGTCACACTCTACTATCCAACGAATTTTGGAGAGATTTCAGGCCACAGGAAGTGTGGAGGATCGCCACCGGCCAGGTCGCGCTAGATGCACCAATAGACATGATGGCCGGTACCTCTTGTTGTCAGCCCTGCGCCATCGAACAGTGACTTGTTCCACTCTAAGATGTCAGCTTAGAGAAACTGTAAACGTTAATTTCAGTCAAAGCACCATTCGCAGACGTTTACATGAATTTGGACTGGCTGCTCGGCGTCCTGCAATCAGAATCCCTCTTACTCCTGCTCATCGCAGAGCCCGTGTTGCTTGGTGTCGCGAGCACATCCGATGGACAAGGCAACAATGGAGTCAAGTTCTCTTCACTGATAAATCTCGCTTCCCTGTGTCATTCAATGATGGCAGGATTCCAGTTTGGACACGACCAGGAGAGCGATTTACTGATGACGCAATTCGAGAGGTGGATCGTTATGGTAGGGGTTCTGTCATTGTCTGGGGAGGCTTCTACAGACACGGCAGAACCCCATTCTACATCATTGTAGCAGTTCTGGCCATTATTGTAGCTGATCTGATATTGGTAGTAACTGCTCTGTTGCTGTTGTCGGAGTTGTCCATTATTATAACGCGAATGAATCAAGATCAGAGTAAATCATAAAATAGAATCAACAATCAGAACTTGAACTGGGCACGTCATTGAATTCCATGATGATCATTAGAGAACTCATTGTCGAAACTTGATATTGGTTTAATTTCTCAACATACTTGACACGGAATAAGACATCCAACATGGTTTTGCCGGTTGACGTAACAAGATGCATGAATTTCAGTTTCATTTCAATTAAGCATTTAAAAATAGTTCCACATTAACATCCTTGCATAGTATAAGGCCAGATGTTATAATTCATTACAAGAGTGTTCAAACAATGAACAATCAGTTCAGATCGTCACTACTACGTTGACGGTTGACCTTGGTCATAGGACAGATGCCATCGTGGTCATCTATCATATTCCTTGGTGATACATAAATAAAACTCTGTCCTCCTTAATTGACTTCTCCAATAACATACTAGGACAGTTGAATAAAGTTAGTCCAAATATTCTTTCAGCAAATAATATTGATTAGGTACTCTACTTTAAATGACCTCTCTGTGTCGCCGGGATAGGTACAACGGCGATCCAACATATACATATTATTGAATACATTTTATAATCAATCCATACTTTAGAATACGAATACGTTTCTTCAGTGAATCGCTCAGCCCAGTTGATCCATTCATGGAACCGTAGAATACAGATTCCAGCTAGATTCCAACGTGAGTGAAACGTCACGAAAATCTTATAAATAATAATTCCTTCTCACAGCACGTGAACCAGACTTGCGTTACTATACGATGACCATGTCTGCTGACAAGCAGTCATGTCTACAACTTCCAAATATAATCCCTGATACATGGGACAGAATAATACTACAGACCAAAAGTCTCGCTAGGGTCTGGCTTCCAAGCTTCCAACACAAAGCTCTGACGTCGACTAATGTTTGGCAACACGTGCGCCAGGAGTAACCCATACTCCACATAGTGCATACACGTGCGCGATAAATCAAACGCACAAATGATATTACCATCATATAAGTTTGGTGCGTAATCTTTTAACAGAGGCAGGACCCGAGACTGCCTAAATCTGTTAATGCCTGTTACGGAGTAAGGAAGACCGCAACAGCTTCCTTACCACCCCCATTTAAAAAAAAAATTAATTCTATTAATTTTTTTTAAATACTCACGGAGAGAGGTAAGTCAAGTTTACATATTCATTTACTAAGAACACAACATGATATATAATAATCAATATTGAAAAAAATGAATATGACATTTAAGTCAACTCAACTAAACAAAAGGTATGCATAAAAGCATACATCCACAATTGACCGACTTTGGAACAATGTGGTGCAAATTAAAGAAAATAGAGTATGAAAGATGAATGAAATAAACCGAACGTAAAAAGTGAAAGAAATGTCAACACATGAATTAAAAGTACATGATATGAGAATGCATCATAAATGAAAAGTGAGTAAGTAACAAAAAACAAACAAAACCAAAAAAATTAACATTCACGAAAATCACGCGCAATAATGAACGCACTTGAATGTGTCTAAAATTAATAAGTGGTACTAATTAACTACTAATGTTAAATTACTACTCTTAGTTAGTGACAATGACTAGCACTAATCAATCTAATTAACTCTATTATAGTTACATAAATTAAATATTATATTAATTAAGGAAGTTTATCTGTGACAATCCATTGAATCATTTTCAGAAATTTACAATGTTATGAATTCAGGTCAATTTTGCAAGTTCCACTGTTATATTTCGAAACAGTATATAATACACACAGTACTGTTCCAAGAAAATCCCGACACTTATTAATGTCACTTTACGAGTCAAACAGTAATTAAAATATTCCACTGGAAAAGAATATATTTATCACATTATAAGACCGTTTCTGTAAGTACTCTAAGTTTCTTTCAGAAGAAAATATAATCACAGTTCAAAGTTATCACTGTTATAAATACGTGAATATTTTCCTTGTATCTCTTTCCAAAAGAGTAATATGACTACATGTTCAATCTTTATTTGAAAAAATGAATGTAGATTCGAAAGTTAAATGAATGTTAATGATACTATTCATTCTAAGTATCAAGCTAATATTGCGGAGCTGTCTGTGTACAGGTTCCAATCTATGTAGGGCGTATTTGCTCGGTTGGTTCGCTTGGACACCGCGATAAACAGTCCGCTAAAATATTTTGAGATCCTGGTATGGAACGTATGGTAAAACAGTAAGGTTGCAAAGTTATTGCATATCTGGTGGATTTCGCTGACTTGACGTTTTTAATGTTGAGAGCAGTGAGTGCTTTTTGATCTGACTCAACAATGAAGTGTGATCCTAATAAGTAACGCTCAAGTTTAGTAATTGACCACACTAACGCCAAGAGCTCTTTGTCCAGCACCGAGTATTTCTGCTCCGTTGCCGTTAACTTTCTCGACACGTACATCACTGGATGCAAAGTACCTGAGTATACTTGAAGTAGTACACTTCCTATTCCGTAATTAGACGCGTCACTGCGGAGGATGAAAGGAAGGTTTGGATTAGGTAGCCTTAAAATCGGATCATTGGAAAAAAATATTTTGATAGAATCCAACGCGATTTGATGTTCTTCCGACCACCGAATCACTTTAGCCGTGCCCTTCCTCAACAATGAAGAGAAAGGAGCAGTAATGGTAGATAGGTGAGGTATAAATTTACCATAAAATTGGATGAGACCTACCAAAGATCGTACTTGTTTCTTTGTTTTAGGAGCTGTAATGTTCAAGATTTTTGAGACGTTACTGTCCTCAGTATATAACTTGCCATGACCAATACGGTGGCCTAAAAACGATATATCGTGAAATCCTACGAATTCCTTAGATGGTTTAGCTGTTAAGTTAAATGACCGTAACGTGGACAGTAATGTGTTCAATCCTTGAACATGTTCATCCCATGAGTCGCTAAAAAGACAAATGTCATCAATCTATGGAATGACATCGGGACGACGAGACAGTATGCGACGCATCATACGCACAAAAGTGGCGGGTGCGTTTACCAATCCAAATGGCATAAAATTCCATTGGAATAATCCACGAGAAGTAAAGAAAGAAAAGATGACTAGAAAGAAAAGAAACGATGACTGCATAAGCTGAGTCATCAAAGAATGTGATATCAAAATCCGATATCAGTAGGTTAATATCTGCGTGACGCAGAATCAGGTACCAATTGTAAATGAAGGGAATGGTGGTGAAAATACACACCATTGTCCCGCTCGATTACCATGCGAGCATCTCTATTAGTCCGAAATGTAATCACGGCGTCACCATACCTGTTATTGGTATGTGGCAATAGACGCACGAACTTAACGTCTGCCATGTAATTGTAAAAAATTTCTAAGTGCTTGCCAAGTAGTTCGTTGTGGCAGATTTTGCACTAGAATGGTGCGAGAATATGCACCTTTACCAATATATGTGGTACCGTTATCACAAGAATGTGAACAAGGTTGAAAAGTAACCTTAGTTTGTTGAGGTACATTATAATTTTTACTAACCCTGACTGTAGAATTATTACTATGTAATGGATGATACTTTTGTACACGAGTATGAATATTTCCACTAGGCAAAGTTGCAGGTGTACAGTATGTCGTAGACACCTGCTTGCTGGGCAAAGTGACAACTTTGCCGACAAACTTATTGGTTTTACTTTTCCCATATGAGTTACAACTCTTATTTTTATTAGGAACATCCTTTTCCTTTTTTCTCAAACTTAACCTTTTTTTTAAGAACAGTTGTCTGCTGATCATGTCGCGAAGATTTGTTTTCATAATTGGTAGTATTATTATGCAGAGGGAAGGTATATCTCCCACGGAATGACTTACTAATCTTAACAGGTTGTGTAGAAACCTTAATATCATACTTAGGAATGAAAGCATGTCGTAAAGGTTGTAACGAATTAGCAACAGTGGCGTAATGAACAATGGAATCATTTTCAATGCTAGATTCCAGGACCTTAGAATTACATAGCATGTTAGGAGTATGTGCATGTGAGACAAATCTTGGTATAGACGTAAATGCATTTGCATAATGTATATGTCGCTCTTCCCATTCAGCTATCTGCTGTGGGGTACACTCTTTAATACCATGTATGTGACCCAGTATAATGTCACTTATTGGTGCAGGAAGAAGGCATGCGTGAATCTTTCCTGAAAAAAGGGTGTGTGAAGATTAATTATAGCTGTAGGAAAAGTCTCTACACTTCCTGCAAAAGTCATGCATTTCACGGTCTTGCCAGTAGCGCAGGAAAGGTCTATCAATGAGTTTCTGACGCCGACGGTGCTACAACCTGAATCAAATAAAACAGATGCAGGGATATCGTTAACATAACCACGATTTAAATTAAGGCATCCTGTTCCATCATGTGTAGAAGCCGACGTGGCTGTACAAACCGCCGGGAGACTTGGCAAAACATGCCCACACCGTAGCGTCGTGATCGCCTTGTACTGGAATAGGGTAGTACATTCATGGCAAGACTTGACCTGCTCAAAATCAATAGAACATGACATTGCGTTATGTGTATTACTATTTGTGTCCTGATGTTTATTAGTCTGCGTATCAATTATAGCAACATTCGACTGATGACGCAGTCTGCTGCTAGAAGACCTATCTCTTTGTCGCGATCGACTATGACTATTGTCTCTGAAATTGCTATTATTACCATTTTTGTTATGGTTAAACTTTTGATTAGCACCCCAATTATTGTCATCACGATTGTGCAATTGACCATTTTGTTTATGTGGGTAACCTTGTCTGTTATTGGCAGAATGTGATATAAATTGCCAATTTTGATTATAATTATTTCTTTGGTTATTGCCAAAATTATTTCGATCAAAATCTCGTGATCTGTGAGATTGACCCCAAGACATATTATATGGAGAAGTTTGACGAAATTGTTTCCCTTATAAAAATTAAAATTCTCGTTATTTCCCTTTTTAAAGCTTATGTCGTGGCTTAAAGAACGATGGCGCACATGATTACCTTGTTGCATAGCGAAAGCAACAGGTAATTCTGCTTGAACATGGGAATTGCTAATTTCCATGTCTGGATGTGCGGTGCAAAATTGTATACAGCTTTGCTGCATGTCCTTAATGTTTGAATGATTACATTCGTGCAAAAAAGCAGGAAACGGTGGGTTAACCGAGGATAAGACTTTATCGCGTAGTAATAAATCTCTTAGTGCGTCATAAGTTTTATCTGTTTTGGATAATTCGATCCATCTGTCCAATGTAAGACTTATTTGTGCAATAAAATCGCCAAAATGCTTTCAGCTTTGTGGCAACATAGATTTAAAGCGTAAACGATATTCATTCTCGGTCATTTGATTTTTAGTAAGCAAATCAGTTCTAAGAGCCTCATAATTATTTTTATCAGCAGCAGTCGCCACATGATAGACTGACACCGCTTCGCCTGTAAGCAGTTCTGACAATTTCACACAATACTGTGATTTATCGACGTTATAGACCTCACATGTTGCTTCGAATCTATGTAGGTAATGAATCACATCGTCTGATGGAGGATTAAATTTTGGTAATATTAAGTGGAAATTTTTTATATTTCCATGTTTCGATGAAGTTTGACCATCATGTGCCTTTTGAGCGTTACTTTCATTTGCCAATCTAAATTGTTCAAATTCTAATTCCTTAAGTTTTTGTTCATGTTAAAATCGTCTCTCATTATCTGCAGCCTCAAGCTGAAATTCTCTTGTATTTTCTTCAGCTATCAATCTCCTACTATCAAGTTCCATTTTGTTCCTTTCCATTTCTAAACGAAGTCTTTTTTCGTTTTCTGTAGCCTCAAATTGTTTTTGTTCCATTTCAATTTTCATTTTTCTCTCATTTTCTGCCGCCTCAAATTGTTTTTGTTCAATTTCAATTTTCATTTTTCTCTCATTTTCTGCCGTTTTTCCTCTTCTTCAGCGGCTAATTTAAGTCTTCTCTCATTTTCTGCAGCCTCCAATCTCTTCTGTTCTGTCTCGAACTTTAAATTTTCTAATCTTAGAGTTTCTAACTTCTGAGACTTTTCATATTCCGCAAGTGCGAATACTTTTACCTCTTCAGGAGTCATCTGAAGGGATTTAGCCTGTTTAATAAAATAATCTAGTGAATACATTATGATCAATAAGTAAGTGATATACTTCTTCCTCGAGAGTTTTAATCAATTAATGTCCAATAATTTTTTCCTCTAATCTGTGTAGCACGTTCCTGTCCAAGAACGGTAATCAATATAAATTAATTATCAAATATATTATTAATCACTGAAACAATTAAGGCAAGTAATGTAATGAAGATGCAATAGCAATAGACAATGACAACAATAGTGACAGGACAAGATATGAAATACGAATGAAGACGTTCGCAGAGATCAAAGAAATTAGAATGTAGAACTAAAAAATAATTTTGCAAAACATGCAACGATAACTGCGATGGAACACAGGACAAGACCATTGACAACACAGTGTATAAACATAGGGTTGTAAAAAACTGAACGATAGCAAGGTGAGGATAGACAATCGTTACAAACAAGATACATTATACAAATAAAGTACGGATAAAAAATTACTACCAAAACTACAATGACACTGGACGAAACAGCTAAACAGTCAGTTGTCACAGGCAACAAGACACAGTGGACCTAAAATCCATCGACACTCACGTGTCGGAACATTCCACTGCAAGAAGTCTGCAAAATATATCCCTATAGAACACTTACGACGGCCCTGGGATGTAACTGGGATGTTTCCGTCGTAAGCCGCCTTACCCAACCTCCCGCGATGAACATAGAACATAGAACATGCAACGCAGATAATTTAATAGTGGACATACTCATAGGAAGAGGCTCAGCTACACGTAAAACGGTGGAGTGAACACACAACGTTTTTACTTATCTCAATCCGAAAAAAATGTTCCCCGCATCCGGGTGCTGTACATATTAGCCTCACTGCACTTGTTGAAGTAAAACAATGACAGTGTCCAATGTTGAAGACTTGAAGTTCAACGTTGTCGTTGACCGTTAGACTGAATTCCAAGTTCAAGTTGTTGTCGACTTAAAAGATCAAAATATTCTTTTCAAACGGTATTTGACTTGAGTTCGATTCCTGTTCTGAAACGTGAACATTTCAGTGCATACTGTGTCACCACTGTAGCAGTTCTGGCCATTATTGTAGCTGATCTGATATTGGTAGTAACTGCTCTGTTGCTGTTGTCGGAGTTGTCCATTATTATAACGCGAATGAATCAAGATCAGAGTAAATCATAAAATAGAATCAACAATCAGAACATGAACTGGGCACGTCATTGAGTGCCATGATGATCATTAGAGAACTCATTGTCGAAACTTGATATTGGTTTAATTTCTCAACATACTTGACATGGAACAATACATCCAACATGGTTTTGACGGTTGACGTAACAAGATGCATGAATTTCAGTTTCATTTCAATTAAGCATTTAAAAATAGTTCCACATTAACATCCTTGCATAGTATAAGGCCAGATGTTATTATTCATTACAAGAGTGTTCAAACAATGAACAATCAGTTCAGATCGTCACTACTACGTTGACGGTTGACCTTGGTCCAAGGACAGATGCCATCGTGGTCATCTATCATATTCCTTGGTGATACATAAATAAAACTCTGTCCTCCTTAATTGACTTCTCCAATAACATACTAGGACAGTTGAATAAAGTTAGTCCAAATATTCTGTCAGCAAATAATATTGATTAGGTACTCTACTTTAGTCGGCGTCTGTGGCCTAATGGATATGAACGCAGTTTCATAATCCAGATATACCAGGTTCGAAACTTGCCGCAGGCGGTTTGGTAGCAGATCGCTTTGTGTGGCTTTTTAACAATGGTATAAGCGCCGTACCGTTCAGAAAGCAATGCCAAACTACTGAATGAAAAAATTGCCTAGAAAAATCACAAACAGCCAATAAAAGCTGGGGTTGATTGCCACGTCCTGTAAAGGATAAGCAACTAACTTTTTAAACTCTACTTTAACTGACCTCTCTGTGTCGCCGGGATAGGGACAACGGCGATCCAACATATACATATTATTGAATACATTTTATAATCAATCCATACTTTAGAATACGAATACGTTTCTTCAGTGAATCGCTCAGCCCAGTTGATCCATTCATGGAACCGTAGAATACAGATTCCAGCTAGATTCCAACGTGAGTGAAACGTCACGAAAATCTTATAAATAATAATTCCTTCTCACAGCACGTGAACCAGACTTACGTTACTATACGATGACCATGTCTGCTGACAAGCAGTCATGTCTACAACTTCCAAATATAACCCATGATACATCGGACAGAATAATACTACAGACCAAAAGTCTCGCTAGGGTCTGGCTTCCAAGCTTCCAACACAAAGCTCTGACGTCGACTAATGTTTGGCAACACGTGCGCCAGGAGTAACCCATACTCCACATAGTGCACACACGTGCGCGATAAATCAAACGCACAAATAATATTACCATCATATAAGTTTGGTGCGTAATCTTTTAACAGAGGCAGGACCTGAGACTGCCTAAATCTGTTAATGCCTGTTACGGACTAAGGAAGACCGCAACAATCATCCAATGCAACTTGACCGGCCCAAGATACCAGAACGAAATCTTGAGACCAATTGTTCAGCCTGCTCTGGAGGCCATAGATGGTAATGCCATCCTCCAAGATGATAACGCTCGACCCCATCGAGCTCGTGTAGTGAATGAGTTTATTCAGCAACATGGGATCATCAGGATGGCGTGGCCATCTCATTCACCTGACCTTTCTCCGATTGAGCACCTCTGGGATGTCCTTGGTCGAAGATTGTCTACAAATTCCCCCCCCCCCCCCCGGAATGATGTTGCACAGCTGACTGCATTTCTGCTTCAGGAATGGCAAGCTGTTCCTCAGGATACTCTTCGGACCCTTGTGGGCTCGATGCGTCTACGCTGTCTTGAATGCCTTGCTGCAAACGGTGGTCATACCCGATTTTGAAATGTCTATTTGTCCAATATCAATTGTGTGACTTTTGAAAAGGTGGGTGACACACTTCACAACCTCATTGCATTTGAATGTGTGTTTCCATTTCTTTACTTGACATGTCAATTTGGTATTCATTAAATGCCGTTTTGACTGATACCAATTACGTTTATATCAGATTTGTTTTATGGTTTTAAGTGACCCTTGACTTTTGACGAGTAGTATATATGTTGATGCATGAGATTTAGTAACAATAGGTTAGATTGTTAATTGCAGAAATCGAAAATAGTGGATACGATTATACTGAGAAATAGTGATGAACAATAACAATTAGCGAAGTCTGTGTTTTTGTGGCAGATGACGCCGGATAGTTAGTAATTGTTGCGCAAAACGTTTAGCTTAAAAATCCGTTGACCACGCACCTTTTTTCATCATTTAAAGATCTACACAATCTTCCTTAGTGATTTATCGGTAGAGCTTCAGTGACCGGATTTCCGACACCTTATATAAATGAGACGACAACCACATCACGTGCATTAATTTACAGATGGAGTGTCGGCTGATTTGATTGGTATTTCTGATGACCATCAGCAAGTGTCTAGTTCATTGTTTTTGTTTTTTCTGTTTTATTTGTCACGTGTTTTCATAATTCCTGTGTGTCTATGAGTACGCTGTTTGTTTTAGAGATTAAAACACTTAGCGGTTGTATCTTTTATGTTCACAGATTACGTCATAGTACGAAGTCTTTGGGCTTTGACGCATGTTTGCATCGAGTCGTTTGATGTGATAGCTTCCAAAGATTCGTCCATCCAGATAGAGTTGTCTACCACTGATGGTCTCAGACAAATTAACATGACACAAGATCTGTTTAACATTTCTGTGGGTTCTAGAAACTTAGTTAGACAGACATACAGACATGCATAAAGACAGATAGACAGAAAGCCATGGAGAAAGTTAAAAACCCATACCTACTTTTAGACGAACGGAGGGAAGGTTGGACAGCCCGACAGACAGACAAATAAAGAAAGAGACAGACAGACGTAGTGAGATAAAAACCGAGAGATACATAGACAGATAGATAGATAGATAGATAGATAGATAAACAGATAGATAAACAGATAGATAGATAGATAGATAGATAGATAGATAGATAGATAGATAGATAGATAGATAGATAGATAGATAGATAGATAGATAGATAGATAGATAGATAAACAGATAGATAGATATATATATATATATATATATATATATATATATATATATATATATATATATATATATATATATATATATATATAATGTGTATATTAAGTGGGCAGCTTTGTTTGTAGAAAGCATATAGGTAGGAAGTAGATAGGCAGGCAAGTGGGTCGGCAGGTAGGTAGGCAGGCAGGTGGGTAAGCAGGTAGGTAGGCATGCGAGTAGGTAGGTAGATATGTATGTGTGTGGGTAGCTAAACAGATAGGTAGATAAACAATTGGACATACAGACAAAAATAAAACCAAAACAGGCAGATAGTTGCAAGATGAACGTCAGCTGGAATATAACATGTTTGCAATAAATTTTACAGCGTGATATTCCAGAGTGGGGACCTAATGATGATGTTTTGAAACTATGGCAGTATACTCAAGAGGACACCTTTATCGTCAATGGTAAGATGGAATTTTCAGAAATGTTGCTCTTGAAATCTCAACTGTAACTATATGTGAAACAGTAGGCACAGAGCATGTTACTTATTCTGTGTTATGATAATGTGACAGTGCGAAGACGATGTGTGAAGAAGAATAAGGATTTGTGTGTAATGTTGTCGTCACTCTCTCTGGCCTACTTTCACACACGTTCCGCGGTCACATAAAAACTCTTGATGACAGGGGTCCTACTTTTATTAATGAAACCCTATCAGGTAGCTCATGAATCATACAGAAAACAATGTTGTCCACAATGTTACTTTGAATGCATTTCCTAAGCAACACCGTGTAACCCAGCTATTTAGGTAACACCATATAATAACCCAGCACAGACTGCTGCACTCTCTGAAATAAAATGAAACAAAATACACTAGCATCGTGCTAAAGGACAAACATCATCTACGTAATAATACATACATATGTGTGAAAATATGCAAGTAGATGCACTTAAATGTGTGTGTGTGTGTGTGTGTGTCATGCAGGTCTGTGTGTGTGTATGTCATGCAGGTCTGTGTGTGTCATGCAGGTCTGTGTATATGTATAATCATACAATAAACATATCTCAGTCAACAATAATGTCTTCATCCTCATACTAAATACTAACCACATCATCACGCGTGAGAAAACTTAAATGAAGCACTTCTATCTATGATGAAATATTATCCACAACTCACTGGTCTAAAGGACCACATTTTATCAGTATCTTAGAAGTCTAGCTGCTCTAAAGAATAAGCAGATATAAATATACATATACTCTATTATTACAGCTCTATACTAAATGTAATAGGCATACGCTACTCACGGAGTCAGAGGGTACGCTAATCTTCCTCTCACAAAAATCACTGATGTAAAATTAACCACACTTACGGTTCACAAGAATGCAATATAACTATTACTTAAAACTACACAAATAATAATAATAATAATGATACTAAGTGCACACTTGTATACAGCGCAATGCGACACTAGAATTCCTCTAATAAAATCACTTAGTACTTTACACGTTTAACACACAGTCTCACTGTTGAAAATAGCGATGAGATATACGTGAAATTACACTTAAATACACATAAATCGCCAGTCAGCTTCTATCAAGCTATAGATAGACAAACGCTACAAAGCTATAACTCTTAAAACTGAAACGTCTAATATTACTAAATCTAAAGTATTATAAAAATGTACTTATATGCAAGCATACCTTTATGTCGTTAGTTCTCTTAGCACAGACGCAACTATGCAAAAGCCCAAACCTCAGCGAGGGTGCGTTTTGCACAAGAACGATCAGGCTACTTCTCAGCTCTCTGATTAAAGCCTCACACTGTTTCAGTTTAAATCTTCTTCTCCAACCCTGTACTACATGATAGCCGCCACGTCAAAATGTCAGGGAAAGCTCCACCCATCCCTCTAGGGAGTTAATCAGGAGTCCTATGCTCGGTATGGATGACATGAGATCACATCTTAGTCAAGAAAATCTTCCTAATCGACATAACTCAAGGTCCGCCCACTAATTGGCTGTTACATCCCACGATATTCGTTGCCTTACTCACACTTCTTACGGTTTCGTGATCAAAAGGTGTTTTCTTCTGGTGTCAGACAGCGCCAGGATGTCTAACAACCGATGGCTGTCTCTCACGTCTCACACGTCTGTCTTCTCACGGATGGCGAAGGTGTGTTTCGTTTAAATCGCCCATTACCTGCTGAGAATGCCAACATGAGCACAAATTCACACCGTAGACTAGATCGACAACTAATTACTCAGTCTACAATTACACCTTCCTGGCCACACGGTCACAATAATATATTTTATGAAGAGTTTTACACTTCACAATATGAACACCCCACTTGGAAACAGATGATCTCAAATGTTTAGTAGGCTGACACGAGCACAAAGCTACAAGAAATTGAAATTAAAAAACAAACACACACACACACACACATGTACACAAAAGACGATGGTTAAGCCTATGTAGTTCATATATATATATATGCGTGTGTGTGATAGGGTGGGACGAGATGATGATGATGATGCTGTGATATTTGATCACTCTCTTGCACACTCGCAACCGACCCTTATCAACAATAAACTCTGATTCTTAAAGCAGGGGCTGTATTTATTTTTACAACCCATTCAGTGACTAAAAGCACACTGAAGCAAACATTAAACAAACAAACCAACAAACCAAAAACCAAACAAACACCCAGCTAGTGCTCGATTGCTAATCCGAAGAAGCAAACAAAGCAACGACTGGTTAAAATCGTGATAGTTAAATAATCAGAAACACCATGCTCTCACCTGTCAAACTTCTTCCACACTGCGTGAAACTGAATATTCAACTATCATGCACACACATATGCATGTTGTCTAGCGAATTCAACTATCATACACACACACATGCATGTCGTCTAGCGATACTAGTATGGTGTTGTGCACGAGGCTGGCAATCTCACCGTGTAACATAGATTGCTTCCGAAACCACTAATGCAAGAGCACACACTCAACTATCACACACACACACACTCATGCATGCCGTCTAATGAGACTAGTATGGTGTTGTGCATGAGGCTGGCAATCTCACCGTGTAACACAGATTGCTACCGAATCCACTACTGCACGAGCATATGAATACTTCGTACGGAGGCAAACCACACTGGTGGCCCCATGCTCCCTCAGGAGTTGAGAAAAGAAATATATATCTCCAAGTGAGCTCACGTGCTCTCACAAACCATTCTTCACATAACAATAATTAAATAATCAAGAAATATGCACCAAATAGAATTAAACAATATGTACAATCAATACTCTCCTTAATGGGCATAAACCACTACCTCGCAACTGATCCATCTCAATATTCATTACTGCATTCTAAACGTGTCGTAAGTGACGACTGGTGCGCCTGGAAATAAGCGTGTCGAATATGACCCGTGATGAGATTGGGAACTCATCACATGAAACACATTGTTACAGAAACAACCACTGCAATAGCATAAAAATGCTTCTTGTGGGCCTGTAATGGACACAGCCGAATTGGTGTTTCTATGCTCCGCAAGGAGCAAACAGAGAAACACCTGTCTCAACGTGCCTTACGCACTAAGGAGATGCTCGCGCTCTCCAGAAATCTAAATATATATCCTCACCTCACTCACAGTAACCCACTAAAGATATACAGTAGAATAATCAATAATCGTGACATACACTTAATTACTCTTACATTAAAGAACAAAATAAAATTACTCTTGACTTAACACTAGAACTAAAGTCATCACATAAAGGAAATTTACCAAGAAAACTCTCTCTTCCATTACTGAGAAAAAATACATTTAACCTACTTTCACCCACGTGTCAATTCACACGATATAAAACTGCGTAACATTTTAGGCTTGATAACTAAGAGTGTTACTGCAGACTCCTCGTGCCGCTTTTATACAGTCATCACCACGTGGCTGCCATCTTGCTATTTTGCTAACAAGTCAATATTATCTAAATTCAAGAAATGGATCGCTTCTCTGCCTGGTTTCATGTATGAAATACTCTCCTACTAAATTTGCCCGGTCTGATGGATGACATAATAATAATAATAGCCCTTCAGTCATAACTGACTATGGGAATGCGCCCCTGAGGTGACAGCCCTCAGCTGCTTATTTTCCTGGTGCTCCTTTCGACGTTTTCTCCTCACCTCTGCTTCTTGTGTGAGCCTCTCTTCGCTAATCTGAGGTGGCGCCGTAAATAGCATCGCCACTTAGTGCGATCGGCAGCTTCATCCTCCCATGTTGCTGGATCCATGTCCAGTGCCCTCATATCTCTCTTGCACACATCTTTGAACCTCAGCTGTGGTCGCCCAACTGTTCTCTTGCCATCTGCTAATTGTCCGTAGAAGATATCTTTTGGGATGCGACCATCTTCCATGCGGCGAACATGGCCAAGCCAGCGAAGTCTGCGCTGTCTAAGAAGCGTATACATACTTTGAAGGCCAGCACGTGACAACACCTCGACATTTGTCACTTTATCTTTCCACGAGATGCCGAGGATGCGGCGTAGACACCGCAAATGGAAGGTATTGAGCCTTCTTTCTTGCTTAGCATAGGTCGTCCAGGTCTCGCTGCCATATAGGAGTGTGCTGGTTGTCGTAGATTTTAGATAGGAGTATTAAGACTTGGGTTAGGTCCCTTCTGAATAGGTTGGAATGAGTGATAGATACAGTGAGAGCTGGTGAAAAGAAATAGAATTTCCACACGTGAGATGATAGGATGTGATATAGAGGCTGTCTTTGAGAATCGAGATAATCTTCTCTCTCTCACCTATCTTCTACGGCCGTTTTTAAAGGCGTCAGACAGTCTAAACACATATATATATATTAATATATCTCTATCTACTCACGGGCACGCACATACACGTGACGACAGTTAAACACACAGACGTGGGACTCTATAACAATGATTTTATATGTATTTGAACGAGCTGACCAACGCACTGATTTAGTTCAAGAGAGATTTTTTTATTATTATCATCTAAAAAAAAATCTTCTCACAACACCAAAAATTACATCAAGGTAAAACATACAAATAGTCATAAAATTTAAGAAAATGCTACAAGGATGATAGCCCGTTAGAACCTTACTCTAGGTTTAGCCCACAGCCCCGTTAAGAGAACAGATGATGGCCCAAAGAGTTATAGATACGTAGGGTTGAGGCTAAGAGTTTTTCTTCTTTTCTCGTAAATGTATGCACAGAGTTGAATAATCTGATTTAGCCTAAGAAGTAAAGAAACTCTATCAAATAGTAACAAATTCTGCAGGTTAAACAAAAAGAATTAAGACAGTAAATGGATGACAATCTATAACTGTAAAATAACACTCTGATCTGCGTACACTCATTCATTCAGCCATGGCCATGGGTACACAGTTATACTCACAACTTTGCTCGCTGCCTCTGGGAACATACTCAATTCTAGGACCTTCACACAGACCCGAAAATGCAGTCCTTGACCAAGAAATCCCCAGTTCCAAAAGACGTACTAAACTCTCAGGGAACGATTCCTTGGGTGTTCTAATTTTTCGAATGTCTGATTAAGTCACATAAAATATTGTCCAGGCACGAAAGTTAGCAGAGCACAATGTCATTAGCTTTGGTTTCTAGAATTTAAGGAATGTCAGATCGGTGTCTACTTTCAGGAAGTTACTATATTTGGTCACCACAGTACTAGTCAAAACTCTGTCGGAATGTTTCTGATCTTTGCTTGCCACAACGGGCTGAATTGTACTGAAGAGTTATTCTGGAAGAATTAATTCTGGCGCGAAGGCCTCTTACTTCATTTAACTGTTACAGTTCAGGTAATGAAAGTGATTTGTTTCTTCCCAAATAAAGTTCACGTACTAGAACGCTGGTAAAGTTGGGTACCACCGTTTCACTATATAAAAGAAAGAACACATATCAAATAATTTACATATATGTACTCAATATAACTTACATTTTAATAGCAAGCCTACAGCTTGACTTATATTTAAAACTTCCCGTAAAATAAGTTATATTAAATAAATCAAACATCATGAATTAGAAAATACATACGTATTTCGTCAACACTCAATGATGTATCTAGCGTTATAAGTTTAGTTTTTAAAATATATTCTCTCGTCTGATTATTTAGAAGTTAAATTAAATTTCTTTATTAGCCGACTGAATTTAAGCAAGAAATATAATTTCTGTTTTCCACTGAAACGCGTCACTAGAAAATAATAATACAAACTATAACTTAAGCACTCAGGACACAGAACTAGTTTAGAATGAAATAGGCGATTTTAACACTAAATCACTTTCCAAAATACTAGAGATCTATTATATATAATATTCACCTCAGCACTACGGTAACGCCACGACTAGGATAATTCACTAGATAGGTATTTAGAAGCTCGTCACAAATCTGACGAGAACTATGAAATTTGCTATACAAGCTTCATTCGCTCAGCACGTGTGTTCCGTCTACTGGAGATGTTGGAGACTCAAATGAAATCAGATTTCAGCTCCTGGGTGGATATTTGAAAACAGGGGCAAACAATCCCACATTTTCTCAAACTCCTAAATCATCTCCCCTTTCTCATAACAACTACGTAACTAGAAGAGGCTGTCGTAAACTGCCACTTTCTGCGTGTCAGTTGCGAACTCTCAGACAACCTGTCTCCAATGCAGGGCAGTTTTTCACACTACAGCTGACCCTGGCCCACAGTGAGCGCCGTGTCAGTTTGGGATTTTTCAGACAAATGTCTGAATACTGACCGGTGCAGATGTAAAGTATCACACCTCCCCGGGACTTATGCCGAGAAGAAGCTCGCGCGCTCGGTGAGAATGTAGACGATTGTCTACGTCCTATGTTCAGCGAACCGACTTATCACGCCTTCTGACGCCCTGCAGCCCTGACATCTACGTAATATAGTTACTAGTCAGTATGAGAAAGAAAAACGATGATGGGAAAGAAATATATTTTTCGCAACGAGTGATGCGAAAAATACAGGAAAAACAAGTACGGAAAGATAATAAATAAAAAGGATTCGGGTGAGAGAATAGGAAGAAGATGTAGGTAATTTAATGATATAAAGACCTACGTGACACTGGTGACGCAAGCATTATATACCGCAGCTTTATTCTTCATTGTGAGTTTAGAGTTTCCCCAAACACGCGATGTGTATGCGGGCAAAGGTAGCTGCAGCTTTGCCAATGCGGCTGTCGATTTCTGTATCCAGTGAGAGTTTGTCATTGATGGTAGACCCTAGGTATGTGAAGTGGTGCACCACTGCCAATTCATAGTTATCGATAGTGATAACTGGTGCAGCACCCACATCCTGACTCAGCACATTCGTTTTCTTTAGACTTATTGTGAGGCCAAAGTCCTTGCATGCTTTAGTGAAGCGATTCATCAAGCTCTAAAGCTCCTGTTGGCTTTGAGTGACGACTGCAGCATCATCAGCGAACAACAAGTCTCTTATAGTGACCCTTCTGATTTTTGTTTTTGCCTTCAGCCTTGAAAGATTAAACAGACGGCCATCTGACCTAGTGTGAAGGCATATTCCTTCAGTTGCATCTCTGAATGCATGTTTCAAGAGTAAGGCAAAGAAGATTCCGAAGAGGGTCGGAGCCAGAACACAGCCTTGTTTAACGCCACTTCGTATATCAAAGGGCTGTGACGTGCTTCCAGCATATTGGACTGTTCCCTTCATGCCGTCATGGAATGACTTTATCATTTCCAGCATTTTAGAAGGGCAGCCTATTTTCAGGAGGATTTTAAAGAGTCCATCCCTACTAACCAGGTCGAATGCTTTTGTGAGGTCTATAAAGGCGATATATAGTGGATTTTCTGCTCTCTTGATTTTTCCTGAAGCTGGCGGAGAGAGAAGATCATGTCTGTTGTTGATCTGCCAGCTCGGAATCCACACTGTGACTCTGGATATATGCGCTCAGCTAACTTGTGTAGTCGCATTAAGATGACTTTGGCAAAAACCTTACCAACAATACTAAGAAGAGAGATGCCTCTGTAGTTATTGCAATCACTTCTGTCTCCTTTATTTTTATACAGTGTTACAATCTTGGCATCTCGCATGTCTTGAGGAATAGTTGTCTCTTCCCAGCACTGGCACAGCATCCTATGCAGGGGATGTAATAGCGTGCTCTTACAGCATTTGATTAAATCAGGAGGAATCCCATCACTGCCTGGTGCTTTGCCAGAGGCCAAGCTATCAATGGCCTTGCTGAGTTCCTCTAATGTTGGTTCGGCATCCAGCTCCTCCATAGTTGGCAGACTGTTGACACCATCAAGGGCTGCAGGCGTAACGGTATTGTCTCTAGCGTAAAGCTCAGAGTAGTGCTCAACCCACCTCTCCATCTGCTTACCCTTATCGGTTAGCTTCTCTCCGCTGATGGTTTTTAGCGGTGCCGTCTTACTTTTATGGGGGCCAAGTGCTTTCTTTATACCGTCATACATTTGTCTAATGTTGCCTGTTTGCGCTGCGATCTGGATGCTCTCACTGAGCTGGAGCCAGTAGTCATTTGCACAGCGTCGAGCAGTTTGTTGAACTTTGCTTCTCGTAGCCCTCAGGATCTGTAGGGTTCTGGCACTCGGTGAACGTTTGTATTCATTCATAGCACTGCGCTTAGCTTCAATAACAGGTGCCATCACATCTGATGAAGCATCAAACCAGTCATTTGACTTTGCTGTTTTCTTACCAAAGGTGGCAAGTGCAGTACTTTGAATGGTATTCCGTAGATGCTCCCAGTTCTCTGTAATAGTATCACCATGCTGAGGGCTACTGAGCACTTTCTCGAAGGTCGCAGTGAATTGAGCGATCATGAAAGGGTCTGACATCTTGCTGGTATCAATGCGTGGTTTCCCTTCATGTCTGACACGATAGAGTTTTCTTGGTTGTGCTCTGATTTTGCAGCAAACCAAGGAGTGATCTGTATCACAGTCTGCACTATGGTACGAGCGCGTGGAGAGCACAGACCTGAGGAGTGGCCTTCTGACGAGAATCAGGTCAAGTTGGTGCCAGTGCTTAGATCGTGGGTGTCTCCATGACACCTTATGCTGGGGTTTTGTCTGAAAGTAGGTGTTGGTAACGCAGAGGTCATGGTGGACGCACAACTCTAAGAGCCGTTGTCCATTTTCATTCATCTTGCCAATACCAAACCTGCCCAGACATGAAGGCCATGAAACATTATCGGCACCCACTCTAGCGTTAAAGTCACCAAGGAGAACAAGCTGTTCTTGCCTAGGTATGCTTTTGATAATTGCTGTTAGATTCTCGTAGAACTCATCTTTAGCTTCTGAGGCAGAGTACAGAGTAGGAGCATACACACTGACAAGGGTGATGGGACCTGTGCTAGTTTGCAGGCGGAGCGTTAACAGGCGTTCTGATCCATTCTCGCCTGGTTCAACCATTTTAGTTAGTGATTTTTTGACCGCAAAACCTACTCCGTGTTCTCTAGCTTTATTAAGATCTTTCCGTTGCCAATAAAATGTGTAGTCCTTCTCGCTCACCGTTCTAGAGCCCGCCAGGCGCGTTTCCTGAAGTGCAGCTATATCCACCTGAAGTCGTTTAAGCTCATCATTAATTATGGCTGTCTTCCTTACATCATTTACATCCTGTAGGTTTTCGGATAGTCCAGTCAACATAGTCCGGACGTTCCAGCATCCCAATCTGAGAGTTCGATAATTGCTTGGTGCAAAATTTTCTGTCCACAGTTCGGGTTTGACCCTAATCCCCATGCACCCAATGGGGAAAGCAGACAGTGGCGGGACAACACCTTATTGACTGGGGGCTGCCCAGCTTGAAGCGGGCGGTAGCTGTCCAGTGAGATCCTAGAACCTCTCCCACTGTCGGAAGTAGCCCCTGGCGCCATGCCCTACGCCAATTGGGCAAAATGCTTATAACCGGTAACTGCTACTTCCCGTGTTTTGCCGACACCTATAGGGTGAAGCTGGAGTGTCCTCTCCAGGGCGCGAGCTTGGGCACAGTTATATGGAGATCAAGCTGTTGCCCATGCAGCATGTTCCCCCTCTCCACACAGCCGGTAGATCCAAAGGAACGGCAGTAGCCGATACAGTTTGGTACCAGCCATGTCGCAGGAGTTGCCAGAATAATGTCGAATCGACATTAGACTGCCTTAGGGACTCCGACTCCGGATTTATCCTCAGGGTTTACTCCCGAAGCCAATTCCATAAATGGATATTCCCGCAAGGCAGCGGTGGTTTGAATTCAGAGTTCCTTCTCTTAGATAAGCTACCAACCAAGGATCACGAGCCCTATCTGCCCGAAGCTGCTGGTTTTAAGGCGCCAGTCGCTCGCCTTTGGCCCTTCTCCCGTCAGTGGAAACAGTTCCGCCGGGCTCAAATTGAGCCACACGTGAAGGCCGGGAGCTGGACTTGGTTGTCAGAGGCTGTTTGAGGCGCGTGCCATAGAAGTATTTTATCTGCAGTGAGAGCTTATCCTCACTACAACTCCCGGCAATAACAACCTTTGGAACTGATGGATGACATAATTGCTACTAAAACTCGCACATCTGTGATTTGGACTTACACTATTAAAATCAATCCACGCATATTATTTTCACTCATTTATATTTCAAGATTAAATTATAAGGTCCTGGAAACACATCAATCTATTTATTTCATTAACCATTAAAACAGACACGCTCAATATAATTCTAAAGCTACAGGGAAATGATGGTAATTTCACTAGGAAATAAGCTAATCTGCTTCTAAATCAAACTCACGTTTCATGTCTTTGTTCCTCGGCTACCCACACAGGGCGCCTCGTTTCGTTTTCTCTTGTCTGGACTGAATCTTCAAATAGGCCTGTTCGCCGTCTCGCTGTCTCTTTTATAAGCCTTAGGTCGAATCATTCAACTTAGCCCGCTGCGCGTATTAATTGCGCCACGCAAATAACACACGCGATTATTGCTTTGGTAGGAGCGAAAACACAAATAAAACCTACCACTATTAAATATAACACACGACCATCAAATATAACACACAATTATAGTTTAGGCTTTATTGTGGCCTAAACTGATATATCTTCTATCTCGTAAGACTTTTCACATCCCAGCGTGCTGCGCGCACATCGAAAACATATGGGCGATAAATATGCCTTGAACATGAAGGGGGCGTCTTTACGGCCCCATCACATATCTCCCTCCTGCATTTGTTGTCGTCCCGACAACATCATTACCTCTGGCACTTCAATTGTAACCTCTCAGATCGTTGGTGCTGCGCATGACTCTTTCTGAGCGGCGATGCTTTGAGCTGAGCTTCTGGAATAGGTACAACCCGGCTGGGGACACTGTTGGTCGTCATGTCCCTCGTTGTCCGTTGTTGGGCTATCAGTTGCTGTGGTCTAGAAGATTCATCTACTTGTGCCGCTTCGCTGCTGGCTTTTGACATCTGCTTGTCAGTGCATGTAGCTGTCGACTTTGTAGGGGGATTGCTCCTGACTTGTTTTACAGTCGTTTTGTGTGGACGGTGGCCCACATTCCCCACAATCTGCTTTTGATGAGTCTCCTCTTCTGGACACCGACGTGCACTCCCTCCTATTTGCTTAGGACGGGTTTCCTCCCCTAGACAACGACCAATTTTCTCGGTGCCCCCAGGGCGACAGTTGTTACGGCCATCTTATGGCTTGCACCCTAAAGGTAACCTAGTTGTGGCAGTACGCCTATGGAAAGAGCTCCTCGAGGGACAGGCGGATATCAGGTGTTCTGTAGACTTGCATCTAAAGCATCGTTTTGGAAGAGTGCCTTGAGGGCATTTGGCTGCCATGTGGCCCGAGAACTCTCCACAATTATAGCACCTCAACTTTGTAGGCTTTCTCTGTGCCATGGGACGTCTCCTACTACCTTTTCACTCTTGACAGCCAATGCCGCATACATAAATTGCTTCCATGCCCTGGACCGATGGTTTGCTGTCAAATTCCACTCTCTCATTTCTCGCCAGACTCCGGAATCCCTTTCTAAAGATCTTGGTCTGATGTACGAATACATCAATACCTCCATCATCTGGCGTGATAAACCCCCATCCCCTGTGGACACTATACCACTTGCAAATCCCTTGTCGCCTTGTCGGTGCAACTGCGTTTGTTGGTACTGTCAGCTCACTGCTTTTGTTGACAACAGCCTGACTCTCACATACAAGAACACGCACCTCCTCGTCGTGCTTTGGTTGTTTTCGCGGTTGGCCTGGTTCTTTCTCTCTTTGCACCTCCTCTTGTACTGGCCAACTGATCTCTGACATCTGTGCTATCTGGGACTTTAGGAGGGATAATTCTGCTCTGAGTGCCTCCTCTTCATTGTGAGCTTCTGCACTGGCTACTTACACCAGTGTATCAGGCTTTCTACCTTCACATAAAACAGCATATTCCCAAGGTCCCTGACTCACGGCCTGGAAATTGCAGGTCATCTCACTGACTGGTGGTTGCTCACTGTAGGCTTCTTATACTATCTTGAGTAACTGCTCAGGGCTGGCGTTGGCTCCGCCACGTATCCGTAATTCCCTAGAGACCCATGGTGTAACGTTGTTCCAGATCACGTCTACCTTGTCTTCTGCGCAAAAGGGCGCCATCTTCCACACCGCCTCTACATCTTCCACAAACTCTTGCCAAGTGGGATTTGCCTTTCCACCAAATAGCCTTACCTCTGGAACCTTCACGTACACTACCTTCACAGGTGCATTGACCGAAGCCATCTTGCTGCAATACCGCACCGCTGGGTGTTTACAATATTTGGTCGTTTGCTGTTTGCTCGGTGTCACTGTCTGCCTATCCTGCCGACGACGCCAATTGTGATAGGGTGGGGCGAGATGATGATGATGATGCTGTGATATTTGATCACTCTCTTGCTCACTCGCAACCGACCCTAATCAACAATAAACTCTGATTCTTAAGGCAGGGCCTGTATTTATTTTTAAACCCATTCAGTGACTAAAATCACACTGAAGCAAACATTAAACGAACAAACCAACAAACCACAAACCAAACAAACACCCAGCTAGTGCTCGATTGCTAATCTGAAGAAGCAAACAAAGCAACGACTGGTTAAAATCGTGATAGTTAAATAATCAGAAACACCATGCTCTCACCAGTCAAACTTCTTCCACACTGCGTGAAACTGAATATTCAACTATCATGCACACACACATGCATGTCGTCTAGCGAATTCAACTATCATGCACACACACATGCATGTCGTCTAGCGATACTAGTATGGTGTTGTGCACGAGGCTGGCAATCTCACCATGTAACATAGGTTGCTACCGAAACCACTACTGCAAGAGCACACACTCGACTATCACACATACAAACTCATGCATGCCGTCCAATGGGACTAGTATGGTGTTGTGCATGAGGCTGGCAATCTCACCGTGTAACACAGATTGCTACCGAAGCCACTACTGCACGAGCATATGAATACTTCGTACGGAGGCAAACAACACTGGTGGCCCCATGCTCCCTCAGGAGTTGAGACAAGAAATATATATCTCCAAGTGAGCTCACGTGCTCTCACAAACCATTCTTCACATAACAATAATTAAATAATCAAGAAATATGCACCAAATAGAATTAAACAATATGTACAACCAATACTCTCCTTAATGGGCATGAACCACTACCTCGCAACTAATCCATCTCAATATTCAGTACTGCATTCTGAACATGTCGTAAGTGACGACTGGTGCGCCTGGAAACAAGCGTGTCGTATATGACCCGTGATGAGATTGGGAACTCATCACATGAAACACATTGTTACAGACACAACCACAGCAATAGCATAAAAATGCTTCTTGTGGGCTTGTAATGGACACCAGCCGCATTGGTGTTTCTATGCTCCGCAAGGAGCAAACTGAAAAACACCTGTCTCAACGTGCCTTACGCACCAAGGAGATGCTCGTGCTCTGCAGAAATCTAAATATATATCCTCACCTCACTCACAGTAACCCACTAAAGATATACAGTAGAATTATCAATAATCGTGACATACACTTAATTAATAATAATAATAAATTCTTTAAGCACCAAACACGGCGCATAAGGCAGAAACCAGTGCTCTCCAGGTTGTTCGTTGTGACGCCACTCCTCTTAGCTCTTGCACATTATTTAGGCCCAACGTTCTTCCTTCTCTTATTATTGTTCTTCTGAGTGTTTCTTTTGATCTTCCTTTTTTCCTCTTACCCTCAGGAACCCAAGTGAGCGCCTGTAGTGGTATTCTGTTGTTTTGCATTCGTAGGACATGACCGATATATGACCATCGTCTTTTCCTTTTATAGTCGGAGACATATTTCTGCCTAGAGTCTTCTCTTATTTGTCGATTAGTTTTGAATTCTTTCCAACTGATGTTCATGAGTTTTCTAAGACATTTGTTCTCGAATGTATTCAGCTTTTTCTCCAATGATTTTGTTATTTTCCAACTCTCACAACCGTATGTTAACACTGAGATAACATTTGAATTAAACAGACGAAGCTTGGTATGTATATTCAATGATCGTAATTTCCAAATGTTAGATAATCTATTGAAATTAATTTAATTACTTAATTACACTTAATTACTCTTACATTAAAGAACAAAATAAAATTACTCTTGACTTAACACTAGAACTAAAGTCATCACATAAAGGAAATTTACCACGAAAACTCTCCCTTCTATTACTGGGAAAAATTACATTTAACCTACTTTCACCCACGTGTTAATTCACACGATATAAAACTGCGTAACATTATAGGCTTGATAACTAAGAGTGCTACTGCAGACTCCTCGCCCCGCTTTTATACAGTCATCACCACGTGGCTGCCATCTTGCTATTTTGCTAACAAGTCAATATTATCTAAATTCAAGTAATAGATCGCTTCTCTGCCTGCTTTCATGTATGAAATACTCTCCTACTAAATTTGCCCGGTCTGATGGATGAAATAATTGCTACTAAAACTCTCACATCTGTGATTTGGACTTACACTATTAAAATCAATCCACGCATATTATTTTCACTCATTTATATTTCAAGACTAAATTATAAGGTCCTGGAAACACATCAATCTATTTATTTCAATAACCATTAAAACAGACACGCTCAATATAATTCTAAAGCTACAGGGAATAAATGGTAATTTCACTAGGAAATAAGCTAATCTGCTTCTAAATCAAATTCACGTTTCACGTCTTTGTTCTTCTGCTACCCACACAGGGCGCCTCGTTTCGTTTTCTCTTGTCTGGACTGAATCTTCAAATAGGCGATTATCGCTTTGGTAGGAGCGAAAACACAAATAAAACCTACCGCTATTAAATATAACACACGACCATCAAATATAACACACAATTATAGTTTAGGCTTTATTGTGGCCTAAACTGATATATCTTCTATCTCGTAAGATTTTTCACATCCCAACGTGCTGCGCGCACATCGAAAACATATGGGCGATAAATATGCCTTGAACATGAAGGGGGCGTCTTTACGGCCCCATCACATATATATGTATATATATATATATATATATATATATATATATATATATATATATATATATATATATATATAATCATAGCGCTATATGACAATGCAAGATGTGTTAGAACAAATAAAGGGAATAAAGAATGGTTTACAGTAGAAACAGGGGTGAAACAAGGCTGTATTAGGTCACCACTACTTTTTGGAATAGCTATTGATTGGGTTATGATAAACTATACCCACAACGAACAATTAGGTATAAAATGGACAGATGGAAAGTCCCTGGAAGACCTTGATTTTGCAGATGATTTAGCATTCTTAAGTCCAACACCCAGACAGGCCCAAGAAGCAGTAAATAATCTGTGTCATCTCTCAGTTAAAATAGGTCTCCAAATAAATGCCTCTAAAACTAAAGCTATGAACTTTTCTAACGAGACCTTTGATATCATCTTGAACGGGGAAAAACTACAGAAAGTTGAAAGTTTCAATTATTTAGGCAGTAAAATGACTCAGGATGGTGACACAACAAGAGAAATTCATACTAGAATTGCTTTAGCAGCTAGCACCTTCAATAGATTATCTAACACTTGGAAATTACGATCACTGAATATACATACCAAGCTTCGTCTGTTTAATTTGAATGTTATCTCAGTGTTAACATACGGCTGTGAAAGTTGGAAAATAACAAAATCATTGGAGAACAAGCTGAATACACTAGAGAACAAATGTCTTAGAAAACTCATGAACATCAGTTGGAAAGAATTCAAGACTAATCGACAAATAAGAGAAGACTCTAGGCAGAAATATGTCTCCGACTATATAAGGTAAAGACGATGGTCATATATCGGTCATGTCCTACGAATGCAAAACAACAGAATACCACTACAGGCGCTCACTTGGGTTCCTGAGGGTAAGAAGAAAAAAGGAAGACCAAAAGAAACACTTAGAAGAACAATAATAAGAGAAGGAAGAACGTTGGGCCTAAATAATGTGCAAGAGTTAAGAGGAGTGGCGTCACAACAAACAACCTGGAGAGCACTGGTTTCTGCCTTATGCGCCGTGTTTGGTGCTTAAAGAATTTATTATTATTATTATATATATATATGGAGAGAGAGAGAGAGAGAGAGAGAGAGAGAGAGAGAGAGAGAGAGAGAGTAAAGTACAAACGTGCAATGTCCAATTGTCTTTACAATGCAATTTATGTAGCTAAAATATTTGCTAACATATCAAATAACACTAGATTAACGGAAAGTATGTATACGAGTAAAATTTCTAATCTATATGTATTTAAATTGTCTCTGTCTGCATGTCTGTTGCCCGCAATATAAATTAAGGGGAAACTATGTAAGAGGCTCCAAATGAGTGAAAAAGGGTTGCGTTTTTACGAGGAATCTAATGATGGGATTAAAGCTGCTAAAATGGCGCTCATTGTGGCCAAAATTAGAACCAGGGGCTTTTTTTTAGCTCAAAGAACGAACTTAACTCAGTGATTGGATAAGGGACGCAAACAGTTCAACTTTACTAGGGAATACTTGTATAACCTTATCATAATTATACTAATGAATCTGTGCAGATAAGGACAAACAATCTTTATTTTAAAAATCATAAAGCGAGTAGTTGAAACGTATATAGCAGGCTTTAAATTGTGTATAAGATTTATATTAACAATATTGCTTAATATTG
>JAMPIV010013823.1:0-70744 GCA_024509875.1 Oreohelix idahoensis
CTGTGACCATATTTTATGTTAGACTATAACACCCAGCTAACCGCATAATCATATCCATCAACACAAATTAATATGACCCAGGAGGCCGCTCTAATGTAGTTTAACTAACAGCGTGAGGGAGTTTTTTAAATTTTTTTTAATGAAAAAGAATGTTTAATGAGGCCCTGGATTAGCAGCTCAAGTGTTTGCTGTTGTAGTCACCCAGAGACCATTTTCAGTTTGTGGTAATTAATTTTTCTTTTATTTGAAGTTTGCCTTGTTTTGGTTAGACGTGTTTCACTAAGCGTAGACACAATGTCCATCAGTTATGTTATGGCCCATGTCCAGATATAAAAGAATTTTTAGTCTGGTTATGATAATATAAATTATGTATGTATGACAGATAAACATATTATGTTTGCTTGTGGGACTATCATCAGTTGACTGTAGTGTTTTCAACACACTTAGGGACAATTTTTTTACTGAGTGTAAAAGAAGCCAGAGAAATCCTTTATAAAAATGTTTATAAGTTATGAAATATGATAACTACTTTGAAAAGTTAACAAGTTGTAACATAATAAAAGGATGTTTTTGTAGTAACTTTTTTAATGGTAAAATAAGTCTTGTCTTTTCTTTTGTAAATACTTTCATCAGACGTTTTAGTCTTTTGTTTGTTTTGCTTTTTTTAAAATCTGTTATTGGTGGCCAGAGCAATTATATGCTCACGGTCAGAGTAATTATATGCTCATGGTCAGAGCAAAAGAACATGAACCAAAATAATAATTGGTAGTTAGCAAAAGTTCTAGCCCTAAGTATGTCTCCCTAGGACAAAGAAAATTGCCTATGTTGTGGCAGATGATTGGTGTATTAGGTGTCATCCCAGACCACTCAGGCTTTCCCACCCTTCTCTCCCTTGCTAACAACATGTCAGTTGTCAGAGAATGTGTCTTTGGTTTTTTTTTTCCTTTTGTTTTTATTTACTTCATTTTTTTTGGACAGGGGAGGGCACTCACACACATACATTCATGTAATTTTAATTTTTTGATTTACTCTATTTGGATTGAGTGGAGTGGGGAGATGATACCATATTTTTATATCAGAAATCAATATTATTATCTTTAAGTAACTAGACTATGTATCCTAACCCATCATGGATTAAAAGGGATATTTTGTTTTAACCAAAGGCCTTTGTCAGGGACAGACAAACAAAAACAGACAGGCCAGAAAATAAGAGGTAAGTTAGAAAGATGAACAATAACTGAGAATAGTACACCTACTCATTATGCAGTGAAAATGCAAAATGGCTTCTACATCCAGATATGGAAGAAAAATACTGTATGTAGAAGCCATTCTCTATTATTTTTTTTTTGGTCCTAGTGAGACGTGAGGGTCCGATTGACAGAGTGGTTACAGTGCTGGTCTCTCGCAGCAAAGGTGCCTGGTTCAAATAATGGTACTGACACACTCCAGTCTTCTTCTTCTTCTTCTTCTTCCGTCCTTAGCCACCGACCGTCAAAGCAGTCAGTGGCCATTACGCCTAGTGGCGTCTTAAGGCAACAGCAGATAGGTTTTCTTTGCCATTATTTCCCATCACGCCTAATGGCGTCTTTAGGGCAACGGCAAATCAACCGATTTGCTGTTGTTTCCGTAATCGAAGTGACTGGCAAACGGGTGATCAGCCCGTTGTGGACACTCCAGTCTACCCAGCTGTAAATGGGTACCTGTCTCTGCTTGTTGATTTAGGGAAGGATAAGGCGTCGAGGAAGGGAACTGGTCACCCCACCTCTCGATGCTGGACCTAGTATGATGCAGTCTCTAACACTTCACTCCCTTGCAGCAGTATCTGCTATAGAACTACCGTTACCTTTTTACTAGTAAGACATATTTCCATTTTTTGTAATCCACAGTTTACAACACTGTCTTACTGCAGTCCTCACTTTCTTATAGTCCTAAATACCATAAGGAACTGAAAGGATTGTTGATGATGAGGATGATGATGAGGAAGATTTACTTAGCTCACAGTCAAAGTTTATTTAGAAAAGACTTTCTCCTCCATTTACTACCAACTCATTGGTCCTGTTTTGTACTTTGAAGCAGTTCAGCGCAGTAAAAATGTATGCATATCAAATTTTGCATGGGAATGTTATGAAAGGATTATAAAGAGGATGTACATTGCAGCAATTTTTATATATACATATATATTTCGGTTATGTATGCAAACTGCTTAAATAACAATAAATTATTTTAATGAATTTCAATGTGACCTGGAGCTGATGGCTTGGGACATGAAGACTTGGCCAATGTTTGTTGAAGGCCAATGCTCCTTGGGGAGCTGAATGGTAATGATGATGACTTGAGGCTACAACAACTCATAGTTTCAAAGTGTGTCTGATGATGACTTGAGGCTACAACTAGTTTTAAAGTGTGTCTGATGATGATCTGAGGCTACAACTAGTGTTAAAGTGTGTCTGATGATGACTTGAAGCTACAACTAGTTTTAAAGTGTGTCTGATTATGACTTGAGCCTACAAATATTTTTAAAGTGTGTCTGATGATGACTTGGCTACAACTAGTTTTAAAGTGTCTGATGATGACTTGAGGCTACAACTAGTTTTAAAGTGTGTCTGATGATGACTTGAGGCTACAACTAGTTTTAAAGTGTGTCTGATGATGACTTGAGGCTACAACTAGTTTTAAAGTGTGTCTGATGATGACTTGAGGCTACAACTATTTTTAAATTGTGTCTGATGATGACTTGAGGCTACAACTAGTTTTAAAGGGTGTCTGATGATGACTTGAGGCTACAACTAGTTTCAAAGTGTGTCTGATGATGACTTGAGGCTACAACTAGTTTTAAAGTGTGTCTGATGATGACTTGAGGCTACAACTAGTTTTAAAGTGTGTCTGATTATGGCTTGAGGCTACAAATAGTTTTAAAGGGTGTCTGATGATGACTTGGCTACAACTAGTTTTAAAGTGTCTGATGATGACTTGAGGCTACAACTAGTTTTAAAGTGTGTCTGATGATGACTTGAGACTACAACTAGTTTTAAAGTGTGTCTGATGAGGAAATGTGTCATGGACAATTATTAAACACGTAGGAAATGCACTAGCGGCCACAGAGATGTGGTTTTACAGAAGATTATTAAAAATTTCATGGACAACTAAAAAGAGTAATAAAGATGTCCTGAAAATGGCCAATGTGCAAAGGAAGCTTACTACTCACATTAGAAGGATAACAATCCACTTTCTTCAGGCTTGTAAAGAGAAGTCAGTTGGAATATATCATGACAACAAGAACGACTGAAAGAGGAAGGAATAGAAGATGACAAAAAGAGCAGATATTGGATAGCATGACATCGTGACATTGAAAGGAATCAACAACAGAATTGACAAACAATACTGGAGACAGGAAGTTGTGAAGAGACATAATCTCCTACACCACAATGGATGGTACTTGAAGTAGAACATGTGTTGAGACTTGTTGATATATTTTTATTTACTTGGAACTGTTGAGAAAGCCACTTTAACTATCTCAGAGTGTGCTTTCTTTTGATTTTTGTTAAAATAATGTACTTAAAGAAATGACGTCATTATCAATGTTTCAGGTGTCTGCAATTGGATATTCGGGGTATGAATTTTAATTTTGCTTTGTTACGATGCTTGCATTCTTGTGGCAGAGTATGTCCCATTCATCCATAAAAAGCTGCCTTTTATTCTGCTGCCATTTAAAAATTAAGTGAACTCATAGCCTGGACTATTGTGCAGCATTGATAAGTACTAAATGCTGAAATGGACCACAAGTGCTTTTCAGCTAGCACGATGAGCTGTGAACATGGCTAGTCCTGAGAAAGTCTTCTAGCTTGTTTGGGAATAGGAAAGAATGTGTCATTATGAAGTTCAATGTTTTTGGCTTCATCTAGCGGAACTGTCAAAAATCTTTTTTTCTTCAAGCTTGCAGTGCTGTGTTTCCAACAACACTGTTCCAACAACACTCAACAGTGTTGAGTAAGATGTAGCCAATCGTATTTTGTTATTTCCTTCTCACCCCATCACCTCTATATTATTATGGATTACTGTTTCTATCATAGCAAATAATTTATTTTTCAGTTACATTTCAAAATATGCTCTCTGTTGGCTAATTGTGGATAAGTTAGGTTTCATATTCGTATATATTTTTCAGAATATTTTAAACATTGTTATTTTAAGGGGGAAAAAGTGTATCAAATCTTTAGTTAAAACTGATAACTGTGTATGTATTTTATCTTGCTTATTCAAAGAACATAATCACAGCACATTTTCTGGGATAATTCAGTGACTGACTTTAAGAATTTTAGGTTAAAGTACTTATTTTTATAGTAGAATACAGAATCATGGTAACACGATAAATGAAAACACATCCATTGTATATTGATACTTTACCTAGTTTAGATTTTTGCCTCTCCATTGTGGAGTCAGCAGAAAAGTGCCTGTGGAATAAGAGATGATAAGAAGATGCTGATAATGGATAGGACCCACACTGAGGAAATGTGCTGATAGCATCATAAGGCAGTCCTTTTTCTGAAATCCCCAGGGTAAAATTAAAAAGTTGTGGGCTGGAAAACAAACGGTGAAAATGCTGTTCTCAATCAAATCCAAAGCAAGAAACACACAGTAGGCTGAACTTGATATACCACTGAACTTGATATACCACTGAACTTGATATACCACTGAACTTGATATACCACTGAACCAAGAATAAAACTGTTGATTTACAAAAAAGGAGAATCAAGGATCCCACTAATGTATTTGACTGTTCTCTGACAAGAAAAAACAACAACTTTATGATACTAATTCGAAGGAAAAAAGGGGAAATATCTAACAGCAATTATTTTAAAATTGTTATTTTAAAGGGGGGAAAAAGTGTATCAAATGTCTTTAGTTACAAACTGATAATCTGTGTATTGTATTTTATCTTGCTTATGTCAAAGAACTTAATCACAGCACATGCTTTTCCTTATTCCAGTGGTCCTGACTTTAAGGCGGAAATGCATATTATAAATGGTAAACTAGTTTTAGAATTTTTGCCTCTCCATTGTAGCTCAGCAAGGACTAGAACATGGGAATAACAAGTGAAGATGCTGATGAGAAAATATAAGGACCCACACTGAGGAAATGAATCCATTTGGTGATCATAAGCAAAAAGTCCTTACTAAATAGGACCCCTCTGAGGAAAGGGTAGATTGAAAATCGAGTAATTCCAATCAGTGCTGGAAAACAAAACGAGTGAAAATGCTGTTCTCAATCAAATGTAGGCTGAACTTGATATACCCCTACCACTGAAACTTGATATACCACACTGAACTTGATATAAGCACTGCATTATTACCACAATTGAACCAAGAATAAAACTGCTTGATTTACAAAAAGGAGAATCAAGGATCCCACTAATGTATTTGACTGTTCTCTGACAAGAAAAACAACAACTTTATGATACTAAAAAATGAATATCTAACAAAGTTTTCTTGATAAACAAATTGATTAATCTGTTTGTTTATTTTATTATTTGCATATTATGGTAAACTCTAGAACAGGGGTCAGCTACTGGTTGATCCTGATCTACTGCTAGATCTCAGGGAAAGATTTGGTAGATCTCTGTATGATGGCGGAGAAAGCAGGCATTTTAAAAGTGCTGGTATCAACAGGATTAAATGTATTTTTTTTTCCCATGTTCTTAATGAAAACCCAGGAGCAAGATTAATAAAACTAACTTTACTCATGAACTGCATGAGACTGGAGAGCAATCTTTTCTTGGAATTAAAGTTAACATTCGGTTAAATATCTTTTATTTTGAATTTTCCACTGCTATGTTTATGGAATTACAGGAAGCAGATCATCCCTTAGAGCTAAAAGTGACATTATCACACACTTATTCCAAATTGCTAACACTCTCAAAACTTAAAACAAACATAATTTTATCAAAGTAGATTTTTAGATAGCTCAGTGTTTTTAAAGAAGATTTTTAGATAGCTCAGTGTCTCTAAAGTAGATTTTTAGATAGCTCAGTGTTTCTAAAGTAGATTTTTAGATAGCTCAGTGTTTCTAAAGTAGATTTTTAGATAGCTCAGTGTTTCTAAAGTAGATTTTTAGACAGCTCAGTGTTTCTAAAGTAGATTTTCAAAGCTCCTGCGTTGCTGACTGCTGCTCTAGAATATATTTTCTCTCATACTAAGTAGGGGGTACAGAAAAGTTAATTCAAGGTCAATGGGGATACAGGGACTGACAAAGTTTGGGAACCCCTGACCTAAGTGCTTTCAGATCTTTTTACCTGCTGGCACATCGCTTGCCTTCTAATCCCCACAGGTGAGATAGCTCTGTAAGTTTACAAATGCAATTATCATCATCATTGCTGAGGTAGATTACATATGAAGAACAACATGGAGACGAGAACTGGTAACAAGAACACACGGAGAAGAGAACTGGTGACAAGAACAACATGGAGAAGAGAACTGGTGACAAGAACACATGGAGAAGAGAACTAGTGACAAGAACAACATGGAGAAGAGAACTGGTGACAAGAACACATGGAGAAGAGAACTAGTGACAAGAACACATGGAGAAGAGAACTGGTGACAAGAACAACATGGAGAAGAGAACTGGTGACAAGAACAACATGGAGAAGAGAACTGGTGACAAGAACAACATGGAGAAGAGAACTGGTGACAAGAACAACATGGAGAAGAGAACTAGTGACAAGAACACATGGAGAAGAGAACTGGTGACAAGAACACATGGAGAAGAGAACTAGTGACAAGAACACATGGAGAAGAGAACTGGTGACAAGAACACATGGAGAAGAGAACTGGTGACAAGAACAACATGGAGAAGAGAACTGGTGACAAGAACACATGGAGAAGAGAACTGGTGACAAGAACACATGGAGAAGAGAACTGGTGACAAGAACAACATGGAGAAGAGAACTGGTGACAAGAACAACATGGAGAAGAGAACTGGTGACAAGAACAACATGGAGAAGAGAACTGGTGACAAGAACAACATGGAGAAGAGAACTGGTGACAAGAACACATGGAGAAGAGAACTGGTGACAAGAACACATGGAGAAGAGAACTGGTGACAAGAACACATGGAGAAGAGAACTGGTGACAAGAACACATGGAGAAGAGAACTGGTGACAAGAACAACATGGAGAAGAGAACTGGTGACAAGAACACATGGAGAAGAGAACTAGTGACAAGAACACATGGAGAAGAGAACTGGTGACAAGAACAACATGGAGAAGAGAACTGGTGACAAGAACACATGGAGAAGAGAACTGGTGACAAGAACAACATGGAGAAGAGAACTAGTGACAAGAACACATGGAGAAGAGAACTGGTGACAAGAACACATGGAGAAGAGAACTAGTGACAAGAACACATGGAGAAGAGAACTAGTGACAAGAACACATGGAGAAGAGAACTAGTGACAAGAACACATGGAGAAGAGAACTAGTGACAAGAACACATGGAGAAGAGAACTAGTGACAAGAACACATGGAGAAGAGAACTAGTGACAAGAACACATGGAGAAGAGAACTAGTGACAAGAACACATGGAGAAGAGAACTGGTGACAAGAACACATGGAGAAGAGAACTGGTGACAAGAACACATGGAGAAGAGAACTAGTGACAAGAACACATGGAGAAGAGAACTAGTGACAAGAACACATGGAGAAGAGAACTGGTGACAAGAACAACATGGAGAAGAGAACTGGTGACAAGAACACATGGAGAAGAGAACTGGTGACAAGAACACATGGAGAAGAGAACTAGTGACAAGAACACATGGAGAAGAGAACTAGTGACAAGAACACATGGAGAAGAGAACTAGTGACAAGAACACATGGAGAAGAGAACTAGTGACAAGAACACATGGAGAAGAGAACTAGTGACAAGAACACATGGAGAGTTAGTTGCTTATCCTTTACAGGACGTGGCAATCAACCCCAGCTTTTATTGGCTGTTTGTGATTTTTCTAGGCAACTTTTTCATTCAGTAGTTTGCCATTGCTTTCTGAACGGTACGGCGCTTATACCATTGTTAAAAATCCACACAAAGCGATCTGCTACCAAACCGCCTGCAGCAGGTTTCGAACCTGGTATATCTGGATTATGAAACTGCGTTCATAACACATGGAGAAGAGAACTAGAAATGGGATTGAAAGGGATGTAGAAGACGGAAAAACCTTGAGCTGATGGCACGGGATGGGAAGATTTAGTATAAGTTTGTTAAAGGCCTGTGTTCTTTTGTGAGCTGAAAAGTGATGATGATGATGATGCTGATGATGATGATGGCAATGATGATATTGGGATGGTAGAGGCAAAAGCAAGATTAAGTCAGTTTTACAAATAAGCATGAACAAATGTCAAGAGTGGTCACAGCATTAACACAGGAGCAGTGCCAACATTTATGTATTCTTTTTCATGGTTTGTAAAAAAAATTGCATTGCTCTGATCCATTTATAGAACTAAGATCTATGACTTGTTCTAGTTCATTAATAAAATTAACATCTTTATTTTGTTCTGGTGCATTTGTGAAATAACACCTTTGTATTTTTTGTAGTTGTATGTGAACTAACATTTTTGCATTCTAATAGTACATTTGTGATTGTATTTTTACAGTTATATGTGAACTAACATCTTTGTATTTTAATAGTGCATTTGTGAACTAACATTTTTATATCCTTATTAGTGCATTTGTGAACTAATATTTTTATATTCTTGATAGTGCATTTGTGAACTAATAACATATTTATATTCTTAATAGTGCATTTGTGAACTAATATTTTTATATTCTTGATAGGGCATTTGTGAACTAATAACATATTTATATTCTTAATAATGCATTAGTGAACTAATGGCTTTGTATTCTTATAGTACATTAGTCAAATAACATCTTTGTATTCATATAGTAAATTAGTGAACTAATGGCTTTGTATTCTTATAGTACATTAGTCAAATAACATCTTTGTATTCATATAGTAAATTAGTAAACTAAAATTATTATTGTCTTAATAATGCATTAGTCAACGAACATCTTTGTATTGTTCTAGTTATATGTGAACTAACATTTTTGTATTCTTAATAGTACATTAGTAAATTAACATCAATGTATTCTTAAAAGATATTGGTGAATGGCCATAAGAAACATGTTCCGACCAACATTACGTTAAATTGGCAAATGTTAGAAGAAGTGAACACCTTTAAATATCTGGGGTCCACTATATGTAGTGATGGAAGATCAAATAAAGAAATCAAGACAAGACTTGAGATGGCCTCAGCTGCCATGACAAGGCTGAATGTGATCTGGAAAAGTAACATCAGTTTTCCTGTGAAGATCAAACTATACACATCACTTGTTTTATCTATTCTCTTGTATGGGTGTGAGAAGGATTCAGGCTTTCGAGTAAAAATGTTATAGAAGAATTTTCCGCATTTGCTATAGAGCACAAAACAAATGTCTATGTTAGTGAGAAAATAAACACGTATGCAGGCCACCAAGAACCACTTTTGTCAGTAGTGAAACGTCGAAAGCTTGCCTGGTTTGGGCATGTAACTCGTCATGCCTCCCTTTCGAAAACGATCCTCCAGGGAACAGTCGAAGGTAAACGGAGAAGAGGAAGGCAAAGAAAATCCTGAGCTGATAACATCAATGAATGGGCAGGGCACGGTTTTTCCACACTTGTACGCATTGCTGAGGATAGAGAGCAGTGGAGGACCCTGTCTGCTGATGCTTCCACCATGGCAACCCTACGACCCATGACGGGTTACGGGTTGAGATTATGATGATGATTCTTAAAAGTGCATTAGTAAACTAACGTCTTTGTATTCCTATAGATTACTTACTTACTTAGTCGTTCCCCTTCTACCGTGAGGTGTAGAGGTTTGAAAGAGAGAGCGCCAGACTATCCTATTGGCTGTCTTCCTTCTGGCCTGGATTCTGCAGACATGGCCAAACCATCTTAGTTGGGACTGTTCTACTTGGGTCTGCAGGGGGTGGGATTTTAGGCCTTGACTTATCGTATGGTTGCGGACCATGGCTCTTCTTGTTACTTCAACCACCTTCCTCAGATAGCTCATTTCTGAGGTTTGGATCTGGCTTTTATGGGTTGTAGTCATTGCCCATGACTCGCATCCATATGTCAAGACTGGGACATAGGTGGAGCGGTATACATCCATCTTCGTTTTCTTACCAACCTTTATCTTGCTGAGGAATCCTCGATTTATGGCCTGAAAAAGTCTCCCAGCTGCTGCTTTTCGAGTGGCCAACTCTTCTTTGATGCCTCCCTTTCGGTCTATAATAGCTCCGAGGTATTTAAAGTGATCGACCTGCTCCAGGACCTATTCTCCCAGCTTAATCTGATGTCTTCTTTCTTCTCGTGATATCACCATGGATTTTGTTTTAGAGCTGCTTATGACCATCCCTCTCTTCTCCAGCTCTTCCTTCCAGACTTGCAGGTTGAATTGGAGATGTGCCTCTGATTTAGCAATCAGGGCAACATCATCAGCAAATGCCAGCTCTGAAATACAGACCTGTCTCACTTTCCAGTACCCCACTGAATACATGTTCTCTCCTTACATGCCTTGATGATATCGTCCATGAGGAGTATGAAAAAATAAGGTGATATCACCTTGTCTTACACCAGTGATGGTCCTGAACTCTTCTGACTTATGGTTTGCTGTCCTCACATAATTTCTGCGAAACTTGTAGAAGCTCTGTATAGCATGAATCAGAGGTGCTGGAATGGTCTTCCTTGCCAAACAGTCCCAAAGTTTGCTCCAGGGACCCTGTCAAACGCCTTTTCCAGATCTATGAAACAAAGATGGATCTCACTCTTATACTCAAGGGCCTTTTCACTCAGCTGTCTGAGTGTGAAGATTAGGTCTTGAGTACTTCGGTTTGCTCGGAATCCGCACTGGACCTCATCCAAGTGTGGCTCAGCTAGGCGTCGGAGTCTCTGCTCTAGGATTCTAGAGTAGATTTTACCAGGGACACTGAGAAGGGATATGCCTCTATGGTTTCCACATTGTCGATTGCCACCCTTTTTGAAAATTGGTGTTATGATGGCAATCTCACAATCCTTTGGTATGGTCTTGTTGCACCACGCTGCCTGTAGGACCCTTAAGAGTAATAGGTCGCCTGAAGCTCCCATGTACTTAACCATTTCTGGTGTTATACCATCATGCCCTGCTGCTTTGCCCATCTTGATTTTCTCCAGTGCTGCCTTCAGTTCTTCCAACTTTATGTCATCTTCACCATCATTAGTTTTCTCTTCTGTGCTAGTGGTTATCATTTCTGATGCTTCACCATGCTCACCATCCAGGAGTTCTGCGAAATATTCTTTCCATCTTTCCATTACTTCCTTCGGGGCAGTAAGCAATTTGCCTTGCTTGTCCTTTATAAATTTGAGAGGGCATTGTTTTTCCTTCCTCATGTTCTTTAGGGTCTTATAGAACAATTTCTGGTTTTCTTGCGCATCTTTTTCTAGCTTTTCTCCAAATTCTTCCCAGGACTTCTGTTTTGCTGCTAGCACCTTGTTCTTTGCTTCTGTTCTGAGTGTCACATATTCTCTATATTTCTCCATTTGTCCTGTTGTGTTTTTAGCTCCTAAGTATTGTTTCCATGCCATTTTCTTCTCTCTTATTTTCTCTTTGACTTCCTCTGTCCACCAAGGTGTCCTCTTTCTCTTGTTCTCAAGTCGGACTTCACCACGTGCTTCTGCAGCAGCTATCTTTATGATGTCCTTGAATTTAAGCCAGAGGGTTTTCAAGTCATCAGGTTATTCTTCTGTGTTGCTCACCGCTCAGCAATAAGCCCCTGATATCTGGTCTTAATTTCTGGCTCTCTCAGCTTGTAGGTCTTAATGCTCATTTCTCCCATTCGTTTACTTAGTTTCTTGCGTGATGTTGAGCAGTTCCTAGGCAGAGCAACTCTTTCAGTTGTTCTTTTGATTGTAAGCAGGTAGTGATCACTTCCAATCTCTGGCCCCCTCCAGACTCTAGCATCCCGGACATATTGAATGAGCTCCTCCTAACAATGGCATAGTCGATCACTGACTTCTCATTCTTTGTTGGTGCACATCTAATGTATGCATGTATGCGCTTATGGGAGATATTTGTGTTTGTAATGATCAGATTCTGCTCACTGCAGAATCTAAGGAGTCGCTTTCCATTGTCATTGAGAGTATCTTCTCCATATCTTCCGATAACTCCACCCCATCTAGCATGGTCATTTCCAACTCTGGCATTGAAATTTCCGAGCATGATAATTTCATCTAGGCAGTCATCCACTGTCCTTTGAAGCAGCTCGATGAATTCCTCCTTGACCTCTGCTCTCTCATCCTCATTAGGCCCATACACTATGACCAGGTTGACTATGGTTTCTCCTTTTATATTTACAATTATAATGCGCTCCGAGACAAAGTTCCATCCCTTGATACTATCTTTTTGGTTTTTGGCCACAATGCAACCCACGCCCCCTTTAGCTCTTTCAGATGTGGGTACACCACTGTAGAGCAGCGTGTTGCCATCGAGATCCATGACTCCTTGTCCTTTTTTCTTTGTTTCCGTTATAGCCAGGATTTCTAGTTTTGCTTTCCTCATCTCTTCCACCAGCTCCTCTTCTTTCCCATTTATACTTCTTGTGTTCCAAGTTCCATAAGTCGTAGTCCGTAGTCCGTTCCAGTTCGTCGCCTTTAGAATCAGTCCGGTTTTCTCTCTTTGTAGTTCTCGTAATCATGATTTAAAGCAAACAGGTGATTGGCCTGTTGTACCTTTGCATGGTGGATGGGCTGCCTCCTTACGGCCTCCATGTAGGCCGCGCACCTCCTTTTTCAGCCGGGCTTGGGAACGGCCTAGGCGGAGTTTGTATTCTTATAGCACATTTGTAAACTAACATCTTTGTATTCATGTAGCACATTTGTAAACTAACATCTTAGTATTCATGTAGCACATTTGTAAACTAACATCTTTGTATTCATGTAGCACATTTGTAAACTAACATCTTTGTATTCATGTAGCACATTTGTAAACTAGCATCTTTGTATTCATGTAGCACATTTGTAAACTAACATCTTTGTACTCATGTAGTACATTTATAAACTAACATCTTTGTATTCATGTAGCACATGTGTAAACTAACATCTTTGTATTCATGTAGCACATTTATTTTAACTGATGACTTTGTATTTTTGTGTCCAGGTGTAAACTACCATTTTGTATCGTTACTGGTTTTTTTTTTTTTTTTTTTGAAACATATCTATGTATTGTCATTTTGTAAACCTGATATATGTGTTAATTTGTCTTTAATTTTATTATTTTTTAAGCTAACATATTTGTATTCTTAATAGTGCATTTGTAGACTAATATTTTTGTATTGTTTCTGTTTTATTTTTTTATTAACTGATATCTGTGTATTCATGGTGCCATTTTGTAAACCTGACATGTCGTTTTATCATTAAGTTTATTTATTTATCACTTGATATCAGTACTAATAACTTCCATTGTTAGAGTAGTGCAGCTGTGATGTATGAGATAAACATGCTACTTTTGTTTTGTTGTGTTTATGTCAATACAGTCTCAAATGTTTTACTGAATTTTTAAAAAAATAGTAATTAGCAGTTGTGAATATTATGTGAATAAAATTGTAATTGTGAACATTTGGTATGGTAATAATTTATGAAGTTTTTTTTTTGCAGAACGAGCTTCGTATATGCCTGACAAAAGACCTGGTAATTTACTCTTTCTCCCTTCTTCACCTCTTCCCTCCCTCCATCCTTCCTTCCATACCAAAGGTGATCAATGTGGTACACCTTCACTTATATTGTCTACTTTTTTGGTATTATTCCCCTTTCCTCTCCTTATTAAGCTTGGACTTATCACTACAAATGGCCCCTTGCAGAAATCCTGCAACAAATCATTTACGTGTTATTACAGTGGTGGTTCTGCAGCACTCTTTTACATCATGAGGTTGCTAGTCCCATGCACTACCTTATATTAGTCATCTGTTATGATATTTCTTGTCCTAACATGTATGTTATTGTGGCAGAATCCATCAATCTGAATATTGTCTGCCAGGGATATGTCAGCAGGTAAAAATACTAAATAGGGGCATCCTTGAGAGACCATAAACAAGCAACAGAGGGAGGAAAAGGCACATTTATGACAAAACAGATCCTTGCAGAGGCACCCTGACACCTTCACCAGAACTGCCATGGCATGGACACCAGAAGGAAGACGAACAGAAGGCCGACTAAAGCACCATGGCGGAAAACTGCAGAAGCAGAAATGTAAAGCATGAACCAGAGTTGGGGTACCACGTGAATGATAGCCACCGACCAAGCGAAGTGGAGACAGTGTGATGGTCACTGATTGCTTTGTCAGCCAGCGGCCAGGCGAAGTGGGGACAGTGTGATGGTCACTGAATGCTTTGTCAGCCAGCGGCCAAGCGAAGTAGGGACAATGTGATGGTCACTGATTGCTTTGTCAGCCAGCGGCCAAGCGAAGTGGGGACAGTGTGATGGTCACTGAATGCTTTGTCAGCCAGCGGCCAAGCGAAGTGGGGACAATGTGATGGTCACTGAATGCTTTGTCAGCCAGCGGCCAAGCGAAGTGGGGACAATGTGATGGTCACTGAATGCTTTGTCAGCCAGCGGCCAAGCGAAGTGGGGACAGTGTGATGGTCACTGATTGCTTTGTCAGCCAGCGGCCAAGCGAAGTGGGGACAGTGTGATGGTCACTGAATGCTTTGTCAGCCAGCGGCCAAAGACAAAAGAAGAAGACAATCCTTGCAGACCAGATAGCACCACTGCCATTTCTTTGAGTTTTCTTCTCACATTTCTCTTCCCCCCCCCCCCCCCACCCCCCTCAATTGTGAGGATTTTCGAGAACCACTTTGGAAAGTAATGAAGTATTATGGAGTCTCCAGTAAGTTCACTAACCTAGCATGGAAAACATATGAAGCCATACAATTCAGAGTTTTTCGTGAAGGATAACTTACAGGCCCTGTGAGATAAGAACTGGAGTGCGTGAAGGGTGCCTCTTATTACCATTTTACTGGTTGTAGATTGGATTATGAAAAGAAAATCAGCAATTCCACATTGAATTCAGGGACCCTGACAAAGCAGTTCGATGATCTAGATTTTAGCCATATGTCATTGTCATTCTGGTCTATAACTAAAGCCAGATGCACCACACACAAGAATATTTGATGAGATGTCCAAGATACTGATTCTGAACATGCATATAGAAAAAGTTAGTTGCTTATCCTTTACAGGACGTGGCAATCAACCCCAGCTTTTATTGGCTGTTTGTGATTTTTCTAGGCAATTTTTTTCATTCAGTAGTTTGCCATTGCTTTCTGAACGGTACGGCGCTTATACCATTGTTAAAAAACCACACAAAGCGATCTGCTACCAAACCGCCTGCCTGGTATATCTGGATTATGAAAATGCGTTCATATCCATTAGGCCACAGACGCCGGCATATAGAAAAGACAAACATAATGAGAATAAATGAGATAAATAATAATCAGATTGCATTTGGATAAACACCACTGCAAGATATGCACTCGTAAATACATTTTGGCATCAATAAAAGATCAAATTGTACAAAATAAGGAATAAAGCAGGCAAGTAAGGAGTTGTACTGAGAAATTTTTTTTTTTTTTTTTTCGTACGCCCGCTAATACTCGAGGCGAAATCTCAGGTTATTATTATTGTCTAACCTGACATTGATTTTACGTGAGTATCCCTTTTTTCTTGTACAGAGACAGGTGTCCCTCGCCATTCAGGCAAATACTCGCCGATTTCGGAGGTACCCATTACAGCTGGGTCGGCTCAGGAGCCGCCAGTCCCTGGTCGACGACACTCCTTCAAATGTCATCGCCAGGTCTCGAGTTAATCCAGTCCAATTCCCGGTCGACGAAAAATCCTCAAATGCCGTCACCCGGGTTTGATCCTGGATCACCCGGTCGCCAGAGCGGTGTGGTAACCACTACGCTAGCGCGGCTCCCGTACTGAGAAATAAATGGAAATCAAAATAAAATAAAATCCATTAAAAATATAATGTGAATTTCAAGTCAGTCTTGGCTTTGAACTGTGAAGAACAACCATAATAATAATAATAATCAAGAAGTTACAGACTTTGATAAATGAGCGCTTGTACTAAATAGAAGGATTAAAATAGTATGACATGATCATCAAGGTGGAATTGATGACAAGAACCAGACAGGAGCCAAACAAAAAGTGATGACACGACTGTTATACTTCTATGTTGTGTGTAGATTTGGATGTAGAGTGGTTGTATCGTGCTGTAATGTTATATCGCGAATGGGTGGTATAAAAGTTCGCCAAGGTGGACATTCAGGTTGTAGTGGAGACTTGTATCATAAGACGTAACGTACCACTATGTGTGTGTGTCGTTCATCACATTGACAGGAGTAGATGTGGAGTGGATGTAAAGTTGATGTAGGTAGTTCTTAAACATGTCACAGGTATGAAGTCAATAATGTGGATGAACAACTGTGGACTTTTTCTACCATTTATTAAAGTCACAGTCACAAGACAATGCAGACACATCCATATAATCTTGACATCGAAACATGGCGGACATGAAGAAAGTTCACTTGAAATGTATAAGTTGTAAATTAATCAATATTCATATATATGTCAGTAAATTGCTGACTCCACATTATTCATCATTCCAAACTCGTAGCAACACCTACTATCTGTTCATCCTGACTGCAACGTCAGATACCTTCTTACATATCTCTCCTTAAATCACTCTTCTTCAGTCGACCCCCAAACATGGCGGGTGACACAAGGATAACATGGTCCATCACTCTAATCGGACGTAGCGTGAAGATCTGTCCTTACGACGATAGGCTTATAAAACTCCCTCATGTATCAGGCGAGTTTCCTTTTTCAACGTTATCGTAATAACAGCTTGTAAACCATCCGGTCTTCCACTCCAGACGGTCATACATTAGGCCTCTGCGAACAGTAAACACTGTGAGTTCCCTCGTGTGCAGACATGGACGTTTAAATACAAGAGCTAGACATATCGCTAATCATGCGAGTCTTTAGAATAATGTTAGTCTCCTGGGTTTCTGTGCGTGCATATAAACTTAACAGTCTTAAATGGCTCCAACGGGCTTAATACATTGCAAATTCGTCCTATCAACCACAGTGAGCACACCTCACCGGTTGATCAAAAAATATATTCAGTTTGCACTGAGAACAAGGAAGTGTAATTATATCAACTCTACCTTGTCATAGAATCCGCACACAACTATATAGTAACTATCAATAAATAACACTGGGGAATTCTATAATATTTTGTGGAAGAAATTCCATCCCCGAAACAATGCAGAGACGTCCAGACATTTCTCGTCTGACTAATAATAATAATAATAATAGCCCCTTCAGTCATAACTGACTATGGGAATGCGCCCCTGAGGTGACAGCCCTCAGCTGCTTATTTTCCTGGTGCTCCTTTCGACGTTTTCTCCTCACCTCTGCTTCTTGTGTGAGCCTCTCTTCGCCCAATCTGAGGTGGCGCCGTAAATAGCATCGCCACTTAGTGCGATCGGCAGCTTCATCCTCCCATGTTGCTGGATCCATGTCCAGTGCCCTCATATCTCTCTTGCACACATCTTTGAACCTCAGCTGTGGTCGCCCAATTGTTCTCTTGCCATCTGCTAATTGTCCGTAGAAGATATCTTTTGGGATGCGACCATCATCCATGCGGCGAACATGGCCAAGCCAGCGAAGTCTGCGCTGTCTAACCCAGCTCAAAACATGACGGCCTTTCTTGCCGGAAATCTGCTACGCACTCCTCGCTAATTTGCCCATGAGCCGTACGCATCCACCTCTGACCTATCCGTCAGCTGGTATATATTCAATATAGGACTTCAGGAGCAGGTAACTAAATATTTACTTTTTCCAAAAGTCAAATTTAGGTATTCGCCCTTTAAATTAGGGTTCTAACGAAAATTACTTTAGACCCGAAATCTTGTTACAACATATTTTCATACATAACAAGTATACAGACAAACTATATTTTTAGATAGCAAAGACTGCACGTAACAACGACTGGTATTTGATAGGACACACAGTGAGGAAACAAGCTTACATGGCAGTACTTGTTCTCGGATCCACAAGATAAAAGAAATAGAAAGATACCAAAATACCACATGGATAGAAGAATTGCGAGGCAGGCGTCAAAATGTATAAAGAAGGCATAAATAACATGAACATGCTGCACACATGAAAGGATTGTCATGTGACTTAGTGAACGGTCTGTGATCCATAGGCAACTGAAGGATGATGATGATGAGCCTATGTTTTATCTACTCCTTTTTTCATGTTTCGGTGTTCATCTGTTTATATTTCGGTGTTTATTTGTTTATATTTCGGTGTTCATCTGTTTATATTTCGGTGTTCATCTGTTTATATTTCGGTGTTTATTTGTTTATATTTCGGTGTTCATCTGTTTATATTTCGGTGTTCATCTGTTTATATTTCGAACCCTTATTTCTCTAACCACACTGTGATTTTTACATCTAGACGAACAAGTTGACTCTAAAAAATCAAAATAATATTTAGTCCCCCCCACAATCAAACAATATTAGTCTGCTTGTTAATTGTTAGTATTGCCTGCAGTTGTGGAGAGAAATAAAGAAAAAAATGTTATACCGTCCTTTTTTCCACGTTCGCCATTCACAGTGATGGTTTCCAGTTTGTTGAACACATGGTATTTTAGTCTGCAATGGCTAGTTCTTAGTCTGAAAATGATCACGTGATCTTTGCTTGTTAATATATAGTCTGTTTCTGCAGTATCGGACTCTGGGGATGTTCGTTATTCCATTTTTTTAAAGTTATTTTTTATAATTGATTTCATCTCCTCATATGTTGTTCTGTCTTCAGTTTTTGCTGCAGGAAATAGATGTGGTTGAGATGTGCGAATAAAGAAGAAGTCATGGTTTTCTTTATTTATTTAGTGGTTTCTGGGGACTATGACCAACTGTAGAATTCTCTCTAATTTCTGGCCCTGTATAATACAGCAAGACGTTGTCATTAGAGATGGCTACTGTGTGTATGTGTCGAAACAATGCTTCGAAACAGTATCGTACCCGAACGATTCGATACAGAGCCTTCTTGCCGTGTCGATACAGTGTCGGTTCCTGTCTGCCTCGCTGTTTTGCAGAGTAGAGATGGCTACTGTGTGTATGTGTCAAACAATGCTTCGAATCGAAACAGCACCGAGTCCGACAGATTCGATACATGGACACAGTTTCAGTTCGTGTCTGCCTCGAATAAACCGTTCGGAACATTAGTATGGAATATCAAACATGTCATATTTTTCAGGAATGTGTTATGATGACTTGATTTTACAAGTGATATTATTTTTGCTGAGAAGTTATAGACACTGGAAATTGTGACAGTGCTGCAGTTGTCAATGTTTTAGGCACTATGTAAAAGTTGAAAGTGTCCGTGTGTTCGTATAAATGTAATGGACACTTTATTAGCTCTGCTTATATCTGTGTACTCGGTGTGGATTTGAATCATTGTCTACCAAAACTAGCTTACTCTAGTTCGATATCATGTGTTATTATTTATTGTTATTTTCCAAACCTCAGAAATGAGGTATCTGAGGAAGGTGGTTGAAGTAACAAGAAGATACATGGTACGCAACCAGACGATACGTCAAGGCCTAAAATGCCACCCCCTGCAGACGCAAGTAGAACAGTCCCAATTAAGATGGTTTGGCCATGTCTGCAGAATGGGAGAAGATCGGCTACCACGACAAGCATGGGAAACAAAGAGCCAGGGATCCAGATCCCCAGGATGACCCAGAGTCCGATGGGAGGACAACGTTAGACGGTCTTTGAAGGACCGAGGACTAGAATGGAACCAGGCCAGGAGGAAGACAGCCGATAGGATAGTCTGGCGCTCTCTCTTCCAAATCTCTACACCTCACGGTAGAAGGGGAACGACTAAGTAAGTAAGTGTTATTATTACTGTTATTATTATTGTTGTTTTTTATTATTTTCACATATACTGCAGCTATCATCATATCTCCGTTTTATTTCATCATAATGAAGACTTGTGTAAAAATATTGAGTTGTGGTCACACGTAACGCCATAGATTTTCACACACGACAGTAAAAACAGAGGAAATTGTCTCACACAGTTCATGTACGATACCCGCCCCGGTACTGTCTATAAGAGACTTCTTTCTCCCCGATACGGGCAAAAGAGCCGCTGTGCCGTTGTGTCGAAACAGTGTGTCGACACAGTTTAACCCACTGTTTCGAATGTCTCGACACAGCTAAGTGTGTCTATTTGCCCACCTCTAGTTGTCATTCTGACCATTCAGCGGAAGTGTTATTGTGTACAAAAGACACTTCACTCATCATCAGTTCCATTTCTGCTGCTTGTAGAGCGCAGAGAAGATACTATACCTGTGACCTTGCGGGAAGCCTGCAGCTAAACATTCATATGATCCGGCAGCGTTGGTTGCTTGTCACATACACAGTCTCATCTTAGTCGCCTTGCACGACATGCTTGAGGAAACAGTAGTCCTATTCTGTCTGTGTCTCCTCTGAGACCCCCGGGACGTACTCATTTGTCTAAGTGAGAAAATATAAGTGCGGCTAGAGAGGTTAAGGTTCAACATTTAAAGAGACTTTCTGTCTTTGCCCCTTGTAGTTCTCATGGGTCTCTGATAAAACACAGAAACAATATGGCTACTAATACCTCGAGCATATCGTATAATATGTGATGATGCATGTGGCTGGCAATCTCGTCATGTAAAACAAATTGTCATAGAAACCACTGCTGCAGGAACATGTGAATGTTTGGTGCAGGTTTCCTGTAAGGAGGACGGCTGTAATTGTGGCTCAATGCTCCGTAAGAAGCGAAAAGAAAAATGACAAGGATTTTATCTTTGTCTTCTCACAGACCCCGTGAACTTCACATGACTAGAAGATAATTAGCAACAAATGTTTACTGACATGCACACTTAATCTTAACTTTTATCATTGACTTTAAAAGGTAAGAGTACGACATAACATACACAGACTTAGGAGCATTGCACGAATCGAAGAAAAGAAAAGGATATGTGACAAAAACAAGTAATTAAATAAAACGGCCTGGTCCTACAAGAGGGAGAACCAGCAAGACATTGGTCCGGGCCTTAATTCATGGAGGGGGGTGAGCTGTCCTCCCTTCAGCCAAAGATGCGTGATTACCGTACTTTTTACCCCCTCTTCCCACACAATAAAGAAGAGGGGGACTCAAACCAGGGTTCGAATCCTGGGTAAGCCACTCATGTCTGTTGTTTTTCTGTTGTCTAGTGTTCTACTTCTTTATTTCCTACGAGTGCCCGAAAACATACCTTTATGTTTGTCTCATATTAATTTAATGCTTACAGGCCTCGGGTTTCCTTCCTTATGTGTTATAAATGTTTATACAATACCAAACCTACCATCTGTCCTGTTCTCACTGTTCTAAGTCTACTATCATTTACTGGACACAGTATTAAGGTCTTTGTCTTGTTGGACTGGCCTATACTGTATAATAGGGGAACAACAGAAGTGATTGCGTCATTAATAGGCTGAACTGCCCATGGTAAACTTCCGGTGTTATGTCTTGCGGTTCGCACTAATGACCTGTCATCGAAGCATCATTTTTTGGTGATGCTTAGATGGCAGGGAGGATAGTGTGATTCGCTTGCATAGCTAGGCGGGGTTGTCGCACGGAAGGTCCAGGTTTCGAGACCTGGGTAAGCCACTCATGTCTGTTGTTTTTCTGTTGTCTAGTGTTCTACTTCTTTATTTCCTACGAGTGCCTGATAACATACCTTTATGTTTGTCTCATATTAACTCACAATGTGTAATGAGCCGGGCTTCACATAAGCCCGTAAAGGGCCTTGTAATAGCCGTTGTGGTGTGGACAGTGGCAGCACCAGACGTGAGGTGCGAAAATGGGATATAATTCCATGAAATCGCGTCAGGTTACGTTCTATCGGTTATTTCCCTTACATTGTACATTGCGTACTGCAGTGTGTCTTACGTGTTCTTCTGACATGGAGTCTCATGCTCAGAGTGTTAGGCGCTGAAAGAGCTCAGATGAGACCGGGTTATTTCACATTGTGAGGGCCCTCATTATTTGGGAAGAGGGATTAAAATAAAACACGTTCATCATGCATTATTGGTTGATGCGTGGCTCTCCTGTGAGATAAGGCCCGAGTCGTTTGGCCACTCTAATTTTAACCTTTCTCAGCCTAAGTGCTGCTGCTAGTTTACAGCTTCTGACAACATAAGCATCTGAGTTCCCAGCGTTCCTGACTTTAATAATCACTTAACTGACACAGCAGACGCATGTGATCTCTAAACATTACACAATTTCTCCTAATGCTGTTGGCTGTACGAGAGAAACAGATTTACAGCATCGACTTTTACCAACTCAATTGATGTAGACAATATTTGGCAATGACAGATGCCTGAGACAGAGATCTCCCATTATTTTATACAGTTTGGTGTGATCATCTGAAAGCGAACGAAGAAGCTCTTTTCAAGTTTTTGGTCTTCTCTTATTCCTTTTCCCCGGTGTTTCCAAGTCAGAGGTTGACAAGTAATACTAGATGTCGGCTTATTCACTCTAATTTTACTTTCGTTGTCTCATCGTTTTCTCCATGGGCTATCCCACAGATCTTCAAAATCGGACTCCTCTCCCACTTCGATAATTTTAGAATCTTTTTTTTTCCGCATTTGTTTATGAATGTATTCCATTTTATATAAACAGTAAGAACAACAACAACAATAAACGAAACATTGAATTATTATTTAACTCTTTCTGTTCGGAACTTTTTTTTCTTCAGTCCCACAGATCTTCAGATCTGTCTCTTGAATGTATTTTAATTTAAATAAATAATGGTAACAACAATGCTTAAAAAACACTAGAAAAAAATACTAAACAAACACTGAATTATTATTTAACTGTTTTTGCCCCCGGCAGTTTTTAGTTTTTACCCGGGCACCAACATTAATCGCAATTAGTTTGACCACAAACCATATTTCAAAACAGTGGAGCAAGAGATAAGCAGATGACCCTGGAGATGGATAGGACAAACACTGAGGAAACCCTTTGAGAGCTTTACAGGGCAGTCCTTGTTCTGGAACCTCCGGGGTAAGACAAGACGAGGTTGACAAAAACAAAAGGAGATGAGAACTGTGAACAGAACTGAACATGCTGAATAAGGCACGGAAATATCTTGAGCTGATGGTAAGTGACAGGAGGACTTGGCATGCGTTTTGTTGAAGTCCTTTACTCCTGGGGGAGCTGAGGTGTAATTATGATGATGTGTTCAAACAGAAACAGTAAACAGAATTATTTCGTAGAGCCAACCCAGCTCTAAAGGGTACCCTCCGAAGACGGCGAGTATCTGCCCGAATGGCGAGTGGACACCTGTCAGTGTACAGGGAAAAGGGGATACTCACGTAAAAATCAGTCTCAGGTTAGATATACTAACCGGAGATGCTCGCCTCGAGTAATAGCGGGCATACGTTAAAAAAAAAAAAATTTCGTAGATAAAATACTTATAATTTGGCTGCAGAGAATTTTTAATCTTATCTCTTATACGCAGTAAAAACCTTTGTTTTTTTTATTGCGTAATATGCAGACCAGATGAAATTATAATGCAATCAAACGGTCATATCAGGATATCCTTTCGAAAATCATCACCTTCACCCTTCAGGTTACACCCCCAAGGAGAACAAGCCTTTCACAAACCTATGCACAATCATCCTGATCCATGTCACCAGGTCAAGTTCTTCCTCTGTCTCTAGCTCTCTTCTCCACGTATTCTTTGGTCTCCATCTACCTTACTCTGGAGATTCTACAGTAAGGTCTGCCTTGTAATACTATCAGCACATTTCCTCTGTGTGTTTCATATCCATTGCCAGCGTCTTCTTATCCTTGCGATAATTCATTCATAACCCTCCACTCCCAAAGGAGCATAGGCCTTCAACAAACACATGCCAAGTCTTCCTGTCACGTGCCATCAAGTTCTTTCCACGTTCTCCTCATCATTTTCCCCTCTGTTTCCAGCTCTCTTCTCCATGTGCTTCTTGGTCTAGCTCTGCCTCTCTTGCACTGGGTGTTCCAGAACAAGGACTGCCTTGTAATGCTATCAACAGGTTTCCTCAGTGTGTGTCCTATCCATCGCCATCGTCTTCTTCTCAACTCTTGCGATAATAATGTACCATAATGTGACATGCCCTGCCATTGTGGGGCAGGGATAGTTCAATGTACTCAACATACGATGTTTATACACATTAAAAAAAAAAAGAAAACAAAACCAAAAAAAAAAAAAAAAAACGTTTGGTTATTTTAGTCAAAGCAGAACTTTATCACCAAAGTAAGGCATACATTTATTTTATATGCATATATGACCATACATACATTCATACAGTTTTGCTGTACAGCTATAGGTGAATGCAAGAAGTGATGTCGTCTTGCAGACGTCACGAGAAACCCGATACCAACAGTAAAATGTACACATCTAAGTCAGTGTATGATTTCCATGTTCACTTGTTTAAAAATACAAAAACCAAACAAACAGTCGAGCACACTATGAAAATCTATACATAAAGTTTACATTCAAACATACGAAACAAATGACTCACATTTTTTAAACAAAACACACAAATGCATAAAGGGGCATTGTATATTAGTTAATTACAGATTTTTAAAACTGAGTTATATGACCAGGAAATGGACACAAATAATTCAAAAGAAATATAAAATCAAGTAAAACAGATACAGCAATCCCCCGGTCATACGCTGTTCGATTAGCGCTTTTTAGATATAACGTTGCTTCAATTTTACGCTATATGCCCGTTATGCGCTTTAAAAATTCGATCTTACGCTGTGCACAAAATTCCGTGGGAGGCAGGAATATAACTTTCAAGTTCATTCAGAGTGGTTGGATGCCGAGATGCCTTGTCAGTGCTAGGATAATGCAGCAGGACCCCAAACTTACATGCACGTCTATGGTAATCCGTAACATAGAACAAGATCTTAATTGCTTCTTGAAGAAACAAAGAAGTTGTCAAAGCAAGTTCGATTCGTTTTTTTTTAAGTCTCCTGAATGTCTTCTGCCTTCATTGGCCATTCAGCCGTGCCTTCTAAATCTCTTTTTTCAACACCTACATAACCTACTATTAACCAGTCGTCTGAAGATGAAGACAGTTCAGTTGTAACAGTAGTAGTCACCAGCGACCGAAGTAGTAGCTATTAAAATCCTATAATATTTATTTTTAATATTTCTGTAAGCAAAGTACATACATTACATTTCGTTTGCGTTCAATATCTGACAAGTATATGTAGTTAATAAATGTTGTTAACTATATAGCTTTAGTTTTGTATTACTATGTACTTAATTTTGATGCAGCTTTCTGGACTTCGGAAACGAATTAATTTGAATTCTATCAATTATTATAGGAAATCAATTTTCGTTTAGCGCTTTTTCGGTTAGCGTTCGAATTAACAGCGCTAAGCGAGGAATCGCTGTATAAAATAATGTAGACTTAACGTAAACAATATAAGAAACGATTCATCTTTGTAAAGTCATATTAATAAATAAAACATCAAAAGTTTTAAAAGAATTGTTTGAAAAATAAATAAATAACGTGGTTTAAAACGAAGACAATGAAAAGCAGTTTATTGATAAAGTAATGCAATAATTAGTACAAATATCTACAACACAATGCGAACAATTTTTCATCCATTTGTGTATATGTGTGTGTGTGTGTGTGTATGAACACACAGTTACCCACAATGCAACGGGTTTCGAAAATTTTAAACTAAGAACCATCATCAGCTACCATCTCCACGACGAATGTCGGCTGCAATACATCTCCAACGTCTTGTGTCTCTTGTCTTGATGGTGCACTTTGATAGTCTCTGTCCTGTCTCTTGTCTTGATGGTGCACTTTGATAGACTCTGTCCTGTCTCTTGTCTTGATGGTGCACTTTGATAGACTCTGTCATGTCTCTTGTCTTGATGGCGCACTTTGATAGACTCTGTCATGTCTCTTGTCTTGATGGTGCACTTTGATAGACTCTGTCCTGTCCATCTCGTGATGTTATCTTCCCACTTATAGCGCTGTCTTCCTCTTGCACGTTTGCCTTCAACTCTGCCTTCTGTTGTGGTCTGTTGTGGAACAGGCAGCAAGGAAGGGAACTCTACGCTGGACCTAGTATAGTGAAGCCTCTAACACTTCATTTTCCTACGGCAGTATTTTATATGGGACTTCCTTTACCTTTACCGAATAGTCTCCTTTACCTTTACCAAATAGTCTCCTTTACCTTTACCAAATAGTCTCCTTTACGTTTACCAAATAGTCTCCTTTACCTTTACCAAATAGTCTCCTTTACCTTTACCAAATAGTCTCCTTTACCTTTACCAAATAGTCTCCTTTACGTTTACCAAATAGTCTCCTTTACCTTAACCAAATAGTCTCCTTTACCTTTACCAAATAGTCTCCTTTACCTTTACCAAATAGTCTCCTTTACCTTTACCAAATAGTCTCCTTTCCCCATTGAAAAAGCTTCTCGAACGCCCTGGGGGTACGCGTACTCCACGTTGGGAACCCTTGATTTGTAAGTTTGTTGAAGGCCCATCTTCCCTCAGGAGTTGAAAAGTTTCCAGTGAATGAAAGAATGAAAGAATGAATGAATGAACTGAATGAATTCTCCCGTTTCTAGTGTTCCTTGCTTCTTCTTTTGCATCTTTCCCTGCCGCTCATCTTCATTTCTTGATCTATTCCCTCTCCCCCCCCCCCCCCCCCCCACGTGTTTGCTGTGTCCTTTGTCATTTTCTCATCTTCTTCTTGAATCCTTAGCCCCCTGCTGACAAAGCAGTCACTGGCCATCACGCCTAGTGGCGTCTTGTAGGGCAGCAACACACTGTTCCCATTTTGCTAGGTCGGTGACAACCCTTCGTGAAGTGCCCCAACTCTGGCTCATGCTTTGCAACTCAGCCTTCCCTGTTCTCCGCCAGGTTGTCTTTGGCCTGCCTCTCTTTCGCCGGCCTTCTGTGGTCCATAGCATAGCAGTTCTAGTGATGGTGTCAGGGTCCCTTCTGAGGACATGGCCAACCCAGTTCCAGCGTCTGCCCGCAATGATGGTGTTCATGCCTTTTTTGACTGCACCGTGTAAGCAGTTCCTGGTTGGAGATGGTATCCTGTCATTCTCTCATAATCCATCTATATTTCTCATCTTATTCATCCAGACCACAAGGTCTTTTATTTTTGGACATGTACATTAATATAACCGATGGATTCTGTGTATAGGTTGAACAGAGCGTGCCTCGCTAAAACGAGGTAAAAAAAATAAAAATTTAAATCATCTTTTTTGTTCTGTTTGTGACTTACACTGACCAAACAAACACAAATTTAAACGAACGTAAACTCCAAAACGTCTCGTGATTTTGTCGTATCGTTCATTTTTAAAATGGACTCGATTCTATTATTGTTTTTACTTGATCTTTCAGTTTTACGGCGGCCCTTGTTGTTATTATGTAATGAAGCCCTGATTTACTGATATACTGGAATTCTTCCTGACCCCTGGTAACTCCGTAAACGAATTGCTATTCATTTTGTGTTACAATTTATCGCTATTTCCAAATCATGGGTTACATTTAGCTACAGGTTTACAACTGCGGTGATGTAAGGTTACAGAACTATTTCAGAAAATGTGGGAGATTTTTAAAATATTTTGTTTACAGTATTTTAAATGTTATCTTTATATAAATAAAATTAAGAGGTAGACGACAAATGACATTTACACCCGAAGTATAAAAAAGTCACAAATAATGGTTGTAATACATTGCACGTAACAAAGATATATATTAGGGGGGAGCTGTTACCAATGTCCGTAAGATTAGTCAATGAATCACGTTTGCTACACACTTCGTACTGAATAAACACATCAGGATAATAAGATAGGCACAGACTAACTACAGCCTGCATGAAGGAAACAATGTGTTTATAAACGGTTAAAACACAGAATATTGGGACATGCGCTGGATTTCGCCCAAACGGCTATCGATACGGCGACTGATTGTCACCCAAGTCGGCATCTCTTAAATAAGGAATGGGAGGCACAGTAATAAGTAGTAAGTTGGAATTTTGTTGTTGTTGGTTTTGTGTGTGTCTGTGTTTGTCGCCCGTTATTATATTTTGAAAAAATTCGAAACAGGGGTAGGGTTATGGTTAGCATTAAAACATGTTTAACTGGATCTGTCTCGTAAGAATAAGCGCAACCGTAAATCTTAATGGTAACGCGCTGACTGTAACACTGTTTCTTTGGAGTTCTGTTTGCAGACGAAACAGATCACGAATGCGCAAAACCGTTTTCCTATCGATAGCCATTTGGGCGAGATTTGGCGCAAGCGCTGTGTTCTTTGACTCAAACTTATGAAATTATATTATGTATAAATATACACATTATTTCTCAACATTGTGCTAAGTTTCTAGTTTCAAAGTATGAATATTATTTTACAGGCACGAAACAACAAACATTAAATTGAAAAACAGGACAGTCATTTACAGGACAAATGCAGCAGCAAATATTCGCTACGAGAAATAGATTATATGTTCTTTGAAGGTACATCATATACTTAATGAACAAAGAGCATTCGCGAAAAATAGCGAATACAGTACACACATTCAGCCTTGCCACAAGAAATGACTAAATCACTCACTCCCGAAACTATAATACATTTCATTCAATCCTTATAATTCAACGGTCTACGGTTAGTCAGGTGTGAGTTTTAAAATATGTGGGCCCGGGTCCACAACCCAAAATGTTGACCATCCCGGTAACTTTACTGGGAGAGGGAAGCGCTCGAACCAATGTCCCAGTGGGACGAAAAGGGTGGAAACACTTGTCTGACTCCGGGACTTTTTCTGACGATCAGATTAACACCTGTTGTGATGCTCTATAGAGAGTTTTATATCATATGTGTGCGTTTCTAATTATAAAGATATAAAAATGTGTATTTTCTACTTTCTGGTGGACAACGAAATGCAAACATGATTTGAGACTAAACGAGGCGCGCGAACACACTTCAGCCAATGAGAGCTCACTAGTTACACCGACATCAAGACACGAGCAGATAAATTCGCGACGGTTCACAGTATTATTTGTTTTATAATTCGAAACTGTCTTTATATATTAATTTATAATTTTGAAGTACAAAGAAAGTTTTTGCCAGGATTTGGGAAGCTACCTGACAGCCCAAAAATGTCGGCTGCGTCCTCCTTTCTTTGTCCTCCATTTTATACTTAGACATCTGACTTGACTTTTTTTCGTGGAAAAGCTTTACGGGGATTCAAATAGCCTCAAACTGACTACTGCTTTCTTTGAGAACATTCAAGTGGACGTCTGAGAGTGTACGAAGAAGAAGAAGAAGAAGAAGTGTGGCTCTGAGACATGGAGAGCAACAAAAACAACAACCAAATAGCTACATACTTTTATAAACGGGTGCTTGCGTAGAATAGAAGGACTGAAATACAATGACAAAGTCACAAATGTGGAATTGATGACAAGAACCAGACAAGTGTCAGTGGAACAAGAGTAGAGAAGTTCCTCAAAATGTTCTGTCCATTTGTTCTTGTATATTACTAAGCAATTTTCCATTTTGATCTTTTATGAGGCCATTTGCTTGCTTATATTTTCCTGTTAGCTTCTTTGTGTTGTTGTACAGGTCCCTCATATTTCCTTTGGCTGCAGCTTCCTCTGCTTCCCTTGCCAACTCTTCAATGTACTTCCTCTTGTCTCTTTTGATGTTTCTTCTTACTTCTTTGTTTGTTTCTATGTACATTTCATGAGCCTTGGCTTTGGAGCTTCTGGTTTTGCTTCTGTTTAAATCTGCTGTCTTGTTTTTCCTGTCTTCTATCTTGGTAATGGTTTCTGTTGTTATCCATGCTTTGTGCGGATGTTCTATTTTTCTCAGTACTTCTTCACATGCCTCGTTCCATATATTTTTTACTTGTTGCCAGTGGTCTTCCGTATCTGTTTCATCTTCCAGCTGTTGGAGTACTTGGTATTTGTTGGATACTGTGATTTAAAATGTTTCTCTTATTTCCTAATTTCTTAGATATCCCACATTATACTGTTGTATGTTTTTGCCTTGAGTTTAACTTAATTTTCCAGACTCCTGCAGTGTCAGTCTTAAATTAGACAGCCTCGTAGTTCCCTCCCTCACGTATCTTTGCTTCGTCAATACAGATGCGACCGAAATTCATTCATGCTAGTAGTTGCGTATCTTCAGGTGTCTTTTGATTCATTCATGCTAGTAGTTGCGTATCTTCAGGTGTCTTTTGATTCATTCATGCTAGTAGTTGCGTATCTTCAGGTGTCTTTTGATTCATTCATGCTAGTAGTTGCGTATCTTCAGGTGTCTTTTGATTCATTCATGCTAGTAGTTGCGTATCTTCAGGTGTCTTTTGATTCATTCATGCTAGTAGTTGCGTATCTTCAGGTGTCTTTTGATTCATTCATGCTAGTAGTTGCGTATCTTCAGGTGTCTTTTGATTCATTCATGCTAGTAGTTGCGTATCTTCAGGTGTCTTTTGATTCATTCATGCTATTAGTTTGCGTATCTTCAGGTGTCTTTTGATTCATTCATGCTAGTAGTTGCGTATCTTCAGGTGTCTTTTGATTCAGAGGAGAGCTACCTTCTTAGTATTCCTTTTCACTAGGTTGTAATCTAACTTTCCGATGGCTGACGGAGAAAAAACCCGAACGCCGGTGGATCCTTCCTTTTAATGCCTTTTCATGTCACCGGTCTACTCGTTTTCTGGAACCCTTTTTGCCGGCACACCGATGAGCGTGTCTCTCGATACTTCCCTGGTCAACCGAGCTAAGAACTCTCTCATCTTCGGTGGCAGGGGAAATCTCCTGGTTTCCCGACATCTTTGTATCCAGTCTTTCTCGTCGCTTGTCCAATCAGGTGTAACTAGATGTGGGGTGATCTAAGACAGAACTTAGCTACTTAATCTCGGCTCAAGCATTATATGTTGCTTGTGTCCCAGAGTACCAGTATTCTCCTATCTGCAGAATGGAATTAGCGTTACTAAGCCTGATACCAGTTTTGCATATTAGGACGGAGTATTTCTTGTAATTTCGCAATATCCCAGAGATCACTGGAGATAGTCAGCCTCTGTCAACCACCTTTCTTTTTCTAAGTTTAACCCACGACCTATTGGGTCACTGTATCGCCAAGCTTTATTAGTTTTCCTCGCCACTAGGCAGTGAGTGGATATCATCGTTTATGTTTGCTATAAGACAGCGAACCATTACTAATCCCTTCACCATAGCAGCGTCCATTTTTGTGTGGTCAATTATAACTTGTAGTCAGCGCTTGTCACCTACCGGTGGCCGTTGTCTTTAACTTTCCTAAGAAGCAAACACATCCCCCGTAAACACGTCAACGTCATGCCTTCCTATACACCAGAGGCTAATTCTAACAGCAAACGAGTTAGGGACAGTGAACCACCGAATCCCATCACCCCTTTTACTGTATATTATTAGCAAACCTACAAGTGGGTTATTTGGTTGATTCGACAGACTGCGCGGTAGGAAAATATTTCCAATTTGCTGGATTTTCCTTTTTTTTTTTTTTTTTTTTTTTGCTCTAACGCCTGGATAATTATAAGGAAACGGACATTGTAGACTGTGGCTCAACTATAGAGTAGTACCATCGCTTGAGCATTGACATGTAGAATTTATTGGTCGTCCTCGAGGACTATTATACTTTATTTATAGCAATTTTCTTCTTCTCACCACTAATTTTGTTATTTTGAATGATTGTGGTGAAGTGGGATGTTATAGATATTTATAAGGGACTTAGTGTACTGACTGAGATCAGCTGTGAAGGTATATATATATCTAATAAGAGTAGTATATTATATATATATAACCTTACTTGCTGCCACATATCTATATATCTCAGTCAGAATTATTCTGGAATAGTGTGGTGACTACGTTTTGTGTCTAGGGTATGTGTATGGTGAAGTGTAAGTCACAACAACAGACAGATAAACAATTTAATTTAATCCACTACTCTTAACAACACTGTGACACTCACATACATATAACACTCTATGAGAATAGCTTAAAGAAGTCACTCGTAACGGTTCAAATAACAATATGTATTCATTACTAGCAAGAATGAATATGTGTCCTGATTCAACTACAAGGGAACCAGGAATCACAATCAATTTAAATTACAAGTTATGTACAGAATGTATTTAATATGAATATTGTAGTGACATATATTAGTACAAATGTTCTATGTGTGTCAGTTGTGTAGTAGTAAAATGAGGTAATACTGGTTTTGTTTTGTTCAAGCTCTGTTGGTATTGGTCATCATGACTTCAATAGTTTGTCTTTAGGGACTATTATTGGAGATGTTCACAGTTCCTGATTTTAAGACAAGTAAATTCCCCTCTTAATGTTAATTTTAAAAAATCAGTTCAAGATGAGGGGACATAATGTTGAGCTCAGCTGGCCAATTCGCTTATCTGGCGTGATGGCGGCAGGAAAGGACTCCTCTGCTCGAATTCTCCTCTGGGCTCAGGAGACACCTCACTGATAGCTAAAAAGACCAAGGAGTATGCTGTCCGACTCTGGATTCAGCAAATCTCTGACCAGATGCTGCTCACTACCATCAAGACCACTGTCCCACAATTTCATGGAAATAAACACAGATACGTTGATTAGCAATGAATTCTGGCACAAACTGGCACAAATTCCGTTCTGCCTATGTTCCAGGCTTTTATTTTAGCAAAAATGTGAGCTGGCTTCAACGTACTGTCGCTTTATCAAGCTTATTTGAATTAGTGGTCTCGAACTAACGCTCCCAAGTGTGTATATCAGCGAGACTGGCCAATGAGCCACGTTTCGACAAGTGTTTGAAAAAATGTTATATTTTCCCGTCTCCCCTAACAACCAAGATAGTATTTATAACCCGACCAATCGTGGTTAGGCTTTCATTTGTTGCGCTCCAATCAATTTGGAGTTTACATGGTAGGCTATTTATGTAACGTAAGGTTTTTTCAAACACGTTATAAAAAAAATTTTATGAGCAGAAATGATTTTATGCTGTCAGGCACCCCCAATATTTTATTTTGGGTATAATTTATTAATTCCTGGACTATTTGCGTAACGTTTTACATATTATTTGTCAGCAAACCCTAAGGAACCCAAAAATACTAATTTAAAGGAGCTACGTGGCTGCGTTCAAAATATGCAATTTCTTCTATCTCCTGTTTAGAAGATGTGCTGTCTGGGTACTGTTATGTGTTCAAACGTAAACCCATATAATGTTGTCTTTTCTAATAAGAGTCTGTTATGATTTATAAACCTAACTCTGGGAAAGGGTAGTGTATTTTATCACTGTCCGTCTGAAAAAAAAATTAGTGCATGTAGACTTACACGCGTGATGGTAGTAATTGTGTATCGCGCGAAGCGGGTTTAGTGTTCGGCTTTCTGCCTCTCCCTTCTCTTTTTTTATCCCTTTAGTCCATCTGTTCGTTCGTTTTGGTAACGCAGTATAATTAATGTTAGGGTTAATTTAGGTCATTACGCAGTACGTCTCAATGTTTTTCCAAGAAATACAGCACACGTTTCATTGAAGAAAGCGGGTATAATACAGTAAGCTTTTACTATCAACGTGAAAGCGTTACAATTTGCAGACGAAGCAGAAAACAAGGGGGATTTCGAGTACATTCTTTGTGACAGCACTGTCATTTTCCCATTGCTCTTCTCTTTATTAATTTTATTTGTTAGGCTTTATATTTACCTAATAATTTATATATGTGGATTAGAATATTTCATGACACCTCCCCTCTTAAAACAGACATTATATGTCAGTCCTTTATTCTATATACACATATAGAAATTTATTATTATTTCTGGGGTTTACGGTGATTCTCATCACACGGATGGCGGCTTAAAAAATCCGCTCCCAGATTGGTTTTTCCAGATATATATTCAATGCTAAAATTATATGGAGCCAGAAGCAAAGACCATCGGAGTAACCTAGAGTTCTCATGCTTAGCCTGTGCTAAAAACGATAAAGGTTTGTGGTCAGTTTGCAACTTAAATGCCTTCCCATATAGATAAATATTGAATTTCTTTATTGCCCATATTACTGCAAGACATTCTTTTTCGCTAGTTGAGTAGTTGATTTCAGCTTTATTCAACTTTCTGCTAGCATATGCCACTGGGCTTAATTCCCCATCCAATGCATCTGATTTCTGTAGTAAAGTTGCACCTAGCCCAATATTACTTGCATCCGTCCTTACTATGAATTCTTGACTTAAGTCAGGTAATTTCAAAATGGGTTTACTTGTGAGCTTTTCCTTCAATTCTTGGTAAGTCATTTCACATTGTGGTGTCCATGTAATGCGATCTGGAAGTCCTTTACGTGTCAATTCCGTTAAAGGTGCACATATGGAATTAAAGTTTTTGATATACTTCTGGTAGAAACCACATAATGAGACAAAGGATCTCACGTCCTTCTTGGTTTGTGGTCTCGGGGCTTTCTGTAGTTTCTCTAAATTCTTTGGGTCAGGGGTCATGTTTCCCTGATAAACTGTGTGTCCCAAAAATTCCAATTCTTTACATCCAACGCAACATTTGGTTGGTCGGGCTGTTAAATTTGCCTCCCTAAGTCGATCAAACAGCATGTTCAGAGAGTCAATGTGTTCCTCAAATGTTTCTGTTGCTATAAGGATATCATCCATAAAATTTGTTATACAGGGATTATTCAGAGGATCCAATAATTTTCTCATCATTCTAGAGAAGACACTAGGCGCATTCTTCAATCCAAATGGCAATCTATTAAACTCATAGTGTCCTTCTGAGGTACTAAAAGCTAGGTATGGTCTAACCTCAGGCTTTACTGGAATCTGATAATATCCTTTACTCAGATCCACTTTTGAGAAATATTTAGCTTTATTTAGTCTGGCAAACAGCTGATTTGTATCCGGCAATGGATCCACCTGTCCTTCTGTAATAGCATTCAGTCTCCTGTAATCTATACAGAGTCTATGTTCTCCAGAGGGCTTCCTTAAAAGTACAACACCGGAACTATACGAAGACTCACTGTGCGAAATAATTCCTTCCTTCAACAGATAGTCTATCTCTTCCTTCAAAGCTTTTTCCTTAGCAAACGGAATCGAATATGGTTTCATACAGACAGGTGTGGAGTCTATTAATTTCATATCATATTCCAATAGGTTTGTATGCCCTGGTCGGTCTGTTAACACCTCTGCATGATTATTTAGAACCTGTTGCACTCTCTCTTTCTGAGTTTTCGTTAAATGTGTACTGATTTTCACCTGTGCTGCTGTCTCACAGGGGTGTAATGGATATTCAAATGATGAAAGTGGTTCCTTTTTCATCTCCATGGCGATGGACAAGGTCAACAAGTGTGTCTCTTCCTGATGTTCTCTTTCCAAATATTTCTTCAGGAGATTCACATGATAGATTTTTTCTTTCCCCTTCTTATCTATCTTATAATTTGTTCTAGACACCTTCTCTAGAACTGTATATGGACCCTGCCATCCAATTTGTAACTTATTCTGACTCCCGGGCAAAAGAAGCAGTACCTTCTCTCCCACAGCCAAATTTCTGTCTTTCGCCTTCCTGTTATAATAGGCAGCATGTTTCTTCCTGGCTTGTTTCAAATTTTCATTGGCAAGTTTCCAGCCAGTTTTTAACCGAGTGGTCAGCTCATTCACATACTGGTATGAAGATGTAATGTTTTCCTCTGCCTTTTCATCAGTCCACGTTCTTAACAAAGCTACATATGGACCTTTAATTGTGTGGACCTATTTGTCCATGCACCGGTATGGTCTCTTCCACTTGAAGCTTTATAGTGATGATTTTTCCTCCCAGAATTATCATTCACAAAACGACCGCTACCAATTTTTCTTTTGGGGCTTTCTCCCCTCTTAAAATTCTTGATGAGAGATTTCCTCTCTACATCCTCTTCCTCCAGTTTGTTTAAGTCCGATTGAGGGATTGTCGGCTTATCCTGGGGTAAGACATCTTTTTGCACTCTCCGCATAGTGGCCATTGTAAAACAGTTAAGTGAAGCTTGTCCGTGAAAAGGGGCTTCCCATTCCATTTGGTCCACTTTATCAAATCTATTTCTCTTTTTATTATCAGGCCTAATTTTGCCCCGTGGCGTGTCCAGGTCCTGATCCATGTTCCCACTTGTGGGTGTTCCCTCATGTGCTATGCTACACCTTTCTACAAAATTCTCAATGTCCCATCTTGCTTTGGGGCCAATAATAATTGTGAGCCACCTTTTGAATGATGGTACCTATCTTCTCATGGTCCCCATCTGGTTTCACATGTAGGCTCCTTATTAATTCTGTCCTATATCTTTTTGGAAGAACCAGCTGTCCGTGACCATTGGATCTAGCTCCAGTCTTCCTATACATCAACTTGTTTTTCATGTAAAAATCTCCCTTGCCTGGAGTTGTATGACAAGTTGACAATTTTCTGAAACAAGGCTTGAGTGTTTTATCCCCAGCCTGTGCCTTCCTCATCTCTTCTGGAGTGGTATCTAACATAATATCCTCCTCCTGTCTTGAGGTCGACCTGACCTGAAGGGTTGCCATATACACAGGTTTCCTTCTGCAACGGTCAGTGTCATGATTGTCCATCTGACAATTCTTACACCACCTTTTTCCTTGGTTGAAAGATTTTCTTTCATTATATTTCCTTTCATCGAATTGTGGGAATTTATTTTTATTTTCATACCGTGGCCTATCAAATTGGTGCTTACCTTTATTTTGATCCTTAGGATCAAATTTATTAAAGTTCTGTGGTGCCCTAAAGTTGTCCACCTGTTTCTTTTTATTACCTGTTACCTCTGCTTGAGCTGCTTGATACCTTTCAGCAACATTTAGCAACTCACCCAGCCTCTCTGCACCTTGTTCCATGAGAAACTTTCTCAGGTCTGGAGCCATGGACTCTCTTAGTTGCTCTATAAGGACCATTTCCTTAAGATCTTGGGTTTTCCCCAGAGAAGTCCATTTCTCCAAGTATGTCTCTATTCGTGCAGAGAACTGGTGATAGGTTTCACCTGACAGTAGTTTAGCATTCCTAAATTTTTTCCTGTAAAACTCTGCATTCTTTTCATACCTTAACAAAAGAGCCTGCTTTAGCATGTCATAATTTTCCTGATCACCTCTGCTCATTTTTGCAAAAAACTTCATAAGCTGCCCCACGAAGTCCCTGAGATAACTTTAAGCTCCACCTTTCTCTCTCCAACCCATACGTGGTAGCTAATAGTTCGTACCTATTTATATAGCTCTCAATATCATCGTCTTTCTCAACAAAATGATCTAAATGAAAATTCATAGCTGAGGTTGAGGCTCCTTGAGTAACCGTAGCATCAGAGGCAAAAGGACTGGCACCATTTTCAGGAGCATGGCCTTGAAACTCAAACTCCCTTAGTCGTAACTCATGTTCCCTTTGTAATCTCTTCTCCTCCTTTTCTGCTTCCCTCTCTGCAGCTAATCTCTTCTCTTCTCTTTCTGCAGCTAATTTCTTCTCTTCCCTTTCTGCAGCCAATCTTTTGTCTTCTCTTTCTGCTTCCAATTTCTTAGCCTCAGCCTCAATCTGCAACCTCTTAGTCTCAGCCTCAGCTTCAATCTGCAACCTCTTAGTCTCAGCCTCAGCTTCAAATTGTAACTTCTTAATTTCCCTTTCAGCCTCTAACCTTCTTTCGGCTTCAAACCTTCTTTCTTCGCGTTCAATAAATTTGTCACATTCCGTTGTGACATAGGCAACCATAACTTGCCCATCTAATCCTAACTCTTTTGCAGTCTGAACCGCAGCAGATCGAAATTTGGCCAGGTCCGCCATTGTCTATTATGTAAATTTATACAATGTCTAACAAACAATTCAATCTCTAATGGACAACACAGGCACCGTGAGCTCAACCTTATTTAATTCCACCCAAGGATACCTTTTAATTCTTATATTCCCTGAAGTGAATTACCCCCAATATTTTTAATAGTTAAAGATTCAAAATCCCAAGAGCGAGACCCCCAATATATGTGGTGAAGTGGGATGTTATAGATATTTATAAGGGACTTAGTGTACTGACTGAGATCAGCTGTGAAGGTATATATATATCTAATAAGAGTAGTATATTATATATATAACCTTACTTGCTACCACATATCTATATATCTCAGTCAGAATTATTCTGGAATAGTGTGATGCTACGTTATGTGTCTAGGGTATGTGTATGGTGAAGTGTAAGTCACAACAACAGACAGATAAACAATTTAATTTAATCCACTACTCTTAACAACACTGTGACACTCACATACATATAACACTCTATGAGAATAGCTTAAAGAAGTCACTCGTAACGGTTCAAATAACAATATGTATTCATTACTAGCATGAATGAATATGTGTCCTGATTCAACTACAAGGGAACCAGGAATCACAATCAATTTAAATTACAAGTTATGTACAGAATGTATTTAATATGAATATTGTAGTGACATATATTAGTACAAATGTTCTATGTGTGTCAGTTGTGTAGTAGTAAAATGAGGTAATACTGGTTTTGTTTTGTTCAAGCTCTGTTGGTATTTGTCATCATGACTTCAATAGTTTGTCTTTAGGGACTATTATTGGAGATGTTCACAGTTCCTGATTTTAAGACAAGTAAATTCCCCTCTTAATGTTGATTTTATAAAGTTATTTCAAGATGAGGGGACATAATGTTGAGCTCAGCTGGCCAATTCGCTTATCTGGCGTGATGGCGGCAGGAAAGGACTCCTCTGCTCGAATTCTCCTCTGGGCTCAGGAGACACCTCACTGATAGCTAAAAAAGACCAAGGAGTATGCTGTCCGACTCTGGATTCAGCAAATCTCTGACCAGATGCTGCTCACTACCATCAAGACCACTGTCCCACAATTTCATGGAAATAAACACAGATACGTTGATTAGCAATGAATTCTGGCACAAACTGGCACAAATTCCGTTCTGCCTATGTTCCAGGCTTTTATTTTAGCAAAAATGTGAGCTGGCTTCAACGTACTGTCGCTTTATCAAGCTTATTTGAATTAGTGGTCTCGAACTAACGCTCCCAAGTGTGTATATCAGCGAGACTGGCCAATGAGCCACGTTTCGACAAGTGTTTGAAAAAATGTTATCTTTTCCCGTCTCCCCTAACAACCAAGATAGTATTTATAACCCGACCAATCGTGGTTAGGCTTTCATTTGTTGCGCTCCAATCAATTTGGAGTTTACATGGTAGGCTATTTATGTAACGTAAGGTTTTTTTCAAACACGTTATAAAAAAAAATTTTATGAGCAGAAATGATTTTATGCTGTCAGGCACCCCCAATATTTTATTTTGGGTATAATTTATTAATTCCTGGACTATTTGCGTAACGTTTTACATATTATTTGTCAGCAAACCCTAAGGAACCCAAAAATACTAATTTAAAGGAGCTACGTGGCTGCGTTCAAAATATGCAATTTCTTCTATCTCCTGTTTAGAAGATGTGCTGTCTGGGTACTGTTATGTGTTCAAACGTAAAACCATATAATGTTGTCTTTTCTAATAAGAGTCTGTTATGATTTATAAACCTAACTCTGGGAAAGGGTAGTGTATTTTATCACTGTCCGTCTGAAAAAAAATTAGTGCATGTAGACTTACACGCGTGATGGTAGTAATTGTGTATCGCGCGAAGCGGGTTTAGTGTTCGGCTTTCTGCCTCTCCCTTCTCTTTTTATCCCTTTAGTCCATCTGTTCGTTCGTTTTGGTAACGCAGTATAATTAATGTTAGGGTTAATTTAGGTCATTACGCAGTACGTCTCAATGTTTTTCCAAGAAATACAGCACACGTTTCATTGAAGAAGGCGGGTAATAATACAGTAAGCTTTTACTATCAACGTGAAAGCGTTACAATTTGCAGACGAAGCAGAAAACAAGGGGGATTTCGAGTACATTCTTTGTGACAGCACTGTCATTTTCCCATTGCTCTTCTCTTTATTAATTTTATTTGTTAGGCTTTATATTTATAGCCATCTCAATGATTGCTTGCGCCCATGAAGGTAGTTGGTTTATGAAGCAATTGGTTTTAACAACCTTTTACGCAGGCTTGTGTGACTGTTAAAAGAAGTACTGAACGTTGTGAAATTGGGGCCAAAATACATGATGCAAGTTAAAACAATTACTACTAAAATAACTGGGCCTAAATAGACACAATCAAGGACACGGGCAAATTTACAAGACTTGACAAACTGCGGAAAAGGCATCGTGGTTGGTATGTATGCAACAACCACAAATGGTATTGTTTATTATATACAAATAATACTTTAAACACAAACACCTCAAGTTGCCAGAATGGTTAAAAATCAGCAAGAAATGGCCATTTTAGAATTTGCAACCCCAACCCCTTCCCCGAGTATAAAGGATTAAAGGGCCGAAAATAATTGTCTGACAGTGCAACCCCAATTTTAATGTTCCCGTACAAGCGCATCCTACCATTGTAGCATGAACCACACACTGGTGATTGGACATTCAGCAGCATGACAATATTTCCATACGTAATAAAATCTCCCGCCAAGATACGGGGGTTATATGTAAAAAAAAGGGGTACTTTATAAAAAATATGCTGGTATAGAAGAAGAAAAAAAGAGAGATAGCGGCATATTAACACAGGAGAACGCTATTCCATCACCTTCCTTTCCGCCCCTTACCAGCAGCTTATGTACATTTTGTTTCCTCCACCAGGGATCCATAACCTTCATCGGACAATCAAAAGAGGTCCGTGGCACAAAATAGTTTAAAAAACCCTGATCCTCAGGAATCAAGCAGCGAAATAATTATTACGGCAGGGGGAGTAGCTTTTTGCTATTGTTTAACTGGGGCCCTGCTGCCACCATTCCAGCCAATAGCAAGTTGAGAAGAATCCCTTAGCATTGGTCTACATTGTAAGTAGATAATTTTATAACTGTGGCTTATTCAGTCAGTCTGAAACTTGTTAAGACTCATGAGCTTCAGCCCTTGTCCAGGTTATTCACCTGACTTGGCCAGCATTTAGAGAAACTTCACCTTCAAGCTAGAAGGAACAAGGGAGATGCCCTATACTGTGCTATTCACCTCCTCCATAGGGGGCTCTCAAATATGAAGAGCTCGATGTGCTCTATTCAATACTCTCCCATGAAATCGTCACGTCTGAACAGAGGCCAATTCCCAGCTCACCCCATGTGTAATCTATTCCATTGTGAGATCCTCCTGCATTCAGCCGACATAGGTAAGCCTAGAGTGACTCTGGGGGTCCAAGTGCTTAACACCAAGCCATAGTAGACAATGATGGGTTTCTCAACATGTTTTCGACTAAGAGGAATCCCTGGAAAACGTGGAAATGATATCAAGAGCCCCTGATGGTGAGATTTACCTCACGGACAGAGGTTCACATTCACTCCAATATATATTATAAATAGTAAAAGGTGGTTTTTACGTGGTGATCATATAAAGCCGACTCCCAGATATGCCTTGCACGCATACGTAGAGGAGGTAACAAAAAAAACAATTTTACATAAGTATAATTACATAGTAATTTACTTTTCCCATCACCCCCCACACACAAAAAAGAGTTCAGCAACTTTCTGGTACATACTAACAAATAAAAACGACAAAAAACACTAATTAAAAAACATGCAGTTTATCAGCCATAGGTTCCGCCACTGATTGCACGTGCGACTTTTCTTTGGTAGAAATGCCAAGGAGCTCTTTAACAAAGTTTATCTTTCCATGTTTTTAGTAACACGGTCCCATAACGTCAGAGGCAGAAAGTAGCGGGGGCTTTGTGAAGGCGAGAAAAATGGCGGATACAATGTTTGTTTCAACACGGCTGTAACAACAAGATGAACTTATGGCGGCCACTTCCTTGCCTACGATAAGGGAAATTAATAAATTGACACAAACTTTCGTAATCTAAGAGGTGGACACTCTCGACATCCTGGTCATGCATTTTCTTTGTGTGCCATGCGAATATTCAAGTTCCCGAAAGCAACTTTAATTTACCGTGCTGAAGCATACTTCATTGTCCACTACGTGGAGCATTAGAGCTTGCACTGTCACTCCGCGGAGCATAGAGCTCTGCACGACGTTTATTTCACTACTGTATCCTCTTTAAGGGACCCCTCCTTTCTGTTTTCACTCAGACCTGACTACAGGGTGAATTATTTACTACTACTTAGCCTCGGTATATCATTTTGGACTGTGAACGTTTACTATATTGGGCACTGAAAACTTTTATTACTTTGACAGTGAAACATTTGTTAGTTTTTGGACGTGTGAAATGTTATTTATCATGTTAGACTGTAAAACTGTGTTTTTTTTTAAATCAATATGGAGACTGTGAACATTTATCTTGGCTGAACTATGAAACTTTTATCCCAATGGACTGTGACGCTTTTGTCATGTATGGACTGGAACTTTAATTATTCTGGATTGCGAACTGTTTCAACATTTGGACTTTGAAAGTTGTAACATTTGGACTTCGAAACCTTATTCACATTTGGACAGTTGAACTTTTATATAATATGTAGGCTGTGAAGTTTTATCAAGTTAGACTGCTAACTTTGATCATGTTGAAACTGTGAACTTTTTAATCTAGTGGAATGCAGTAGAAAATTCTATCATGTTTAGACTTTCAACTATCAATCGTGGTTTATATACTGTCACGCTTTATAAACCCTTTTTTGAACTGTGACGTTTTTATCATTTTGGACTGTCAAACTTTTAATCGTGTTTTACTGTGAACTTTTACAATGTTTCGACTGTGAAATTTTTTCACCTTTTTTGGACTGTCAACTTTTATCATGGTTCGACTATCACTTTTTATTATTTTTCAACTGTGAACTTTTAGACAAACATAATCAAGTCTGCTGGCACATTTTTCATCACTTGTTTCCTATTTTTCACAACATCACAATAACCCACGATCATGTAACCACACTTTATGAGGGAATACACTCTCGTAAAACACATTTTCCTCTTTTTCTTTTCTCCAGAATAGAAAAATTGAAACGGTTAATTAGCAATACAGATTTTCCTGGCTTTTCCCCGATTTTGCACTCCTTGACCCTTCGATTGGATTCCTTTCTAGAGGCACAACAGCAATACGGTTGTAGAACCCTACTTTCTCTCTAACCGATACAGTTAAATTATAACACATTATTTTAATATATTTATCCATTCACAATATCTCTCATTATTACAGTAAACCCCGTCAATAAGTCATGTAATCGAACGAGTCATCTCTCAAATCAAAATGCACTTATCACAGTGTAAACGTGTTCAACCAAATTTCAAGATCCCCTGTCCCAGTGGGACCCTTACACGCTTTTCTCTCGTGTTTTAAGTTTTAAGTAGTCTGTGTTTTGATCCTGGTGCCAATGGAAATAAAAACAGTACCCACATCAAAGATCCTGAGCATTTTGAAAATAAAAATGGCCACTTATGTATCGGCACTGTTCAGTTTGGATAAATTTTGACACACGTTTTACATTTGACGTAGCAGCACCAGTAATATTTACACTCACACCGCTCTGTGACTTCCATGGTGAAGTTGTCATGGCCCCGACCGCAGCACATAGATTCACAGTTTCCAGGCTCCCTGCTGTTTGCTTCGCATAACCTGGGGATAATTACATTATTTATTATTATGGAATAATGAAGACACTTGTAAATGAACTATTCAGTAGTCCCGATAATACACTATCATAAAAAGAACTAATCACTAGTGGTTAATTTGCACTAAAGGAAAAAGACTTAATCACTAGTGGTTAATTTACACTAAAGGAAAAAGACCTAATCACTAGTGGTTAATTTACACTAAAGGAAAAGGAACTATTCACTAATGGTTAGTTTATACTAAATGGAAAAAAACTAATCAGCAGTGGTATAATTACATGAAAGGAAAAGGAACTATTTAGCAGTCGTGAAATTGCACTAAAAAAGAATTAACCAGTTGTAGTTAAATTAAGAAACATGTTGCGACCAACATTACGTTAAATGGGCAAACGTTAGAAGAAGTTAACACCTTTAAATATCTCGGGTCCACTATATGCAGTGATGGAAGATCAATTAAAGAAATCAAGACAAGACTTGAGATGGCCTCAGCTGCCATGACAAGGTTGAATGTGATCTGGAAAAGTAACATCAGTTTTCCTGTGAAGATCAAATTATACAATTTCACTGTGGTATGTTATCTGAGTCTGTGTGTAATGGGTTTTGTGACGTGCTTGAGAGCTGGACACTCAGCTGCAGATACGGGAGGCGTGAAGGGATTCAGGCTTGTGGAAGGCATAAATGTTATAGAAGAATTTTGGCCGGCATTTGCTATGATATATAAAGAGCACAAAACAGTATGTCCTATGTTAGAGTCGAGAAGATAAAACACCTATGCAGGAGCCACCAAGAAGCACTTTTTGTCAATGGTGAAGACATCGAAAAGCTTTGGCCTGTGGTGTTTGGGCATGTAAACTCGTCATTGACTCCGCATTCGGAAAACGGATTCCTTCAGGGAGAAACAGTCCTAAGGTAATCGGAGAAGAGAAGGCAGAGGGAAATTCCTGGGATGAATAACATCAAAGAATGGGCAGGACACGGTTTTTCCACGCACTTGTACGCGATTTGCTGAGGATAGAGAGCAGTGGAGGACCCTGTCTGCTAGCTTCCACCATGGCACCCTACGACCCATGACGGGTTTACGGCGTGAGATGAGATTGATGATGAGTTAAATTAACACCAGAGGAAAACATAGTAGAGTGAATATAAATTACACGACAGAAAAAAAATTCACAGTAGTTTAACTCACTAAAAGAAAAGGAACCTTCAAGTAGTGGTTTAAATTATAATAATAAATGCCTCAGGGTTTACTCTCGTCGTTAAATTACACTAAAAAAAAAGAACTAATATGGGTTTTAAATTACGCTAAAGTTTAAAAAAAAACCAATACCGCATAGTTAAATTACACTAAAGGAAAGAGAACAATTCCGACTAAAGGAAAGAAGAAAATCGTGAGTGGAACTTCAAAATGGAAATAGAAAAAAAAAATACAACATTAAGTGCAAAATAAACATATAAAATAATGTTAAGTAAATGTCGACGAACAGGTCTTCTAATCTGACAAACACCCTGACTGACAAACACATTGCAAATATGCACTATTTCCATTATCCGTTCTGCATAACAAAAACGTCCAAAGCATGTATTAAAACTGCTTAGACAGCGCAGACTACGCTAGCTTGGCCCATGTCGGCCGCATGGAAGATGGTCGCATCCAGAAAAGATATCTTTCTACGAACAAGTGGCAAATTTCAAAAAGAATCAGTTGGGGGGCGATTGCAGCCAGAGATTGAACAAGTGTGTGCAAAGAGAACACAGGACATAAATCCAGCAACCTGGGAAGGATGAAGCTGCCGATCATACTAAGTGGCTACAGTTGCCACCGTCGAAAAGAAGCACTCACGGCAAAGCAGAAGAGAGGAAAAAACGTTTGAGAGGAACACGAAGAATAAAAAAGAGGCCAGCTGAGGGTTGTCACCTGAGGCGCATTCCATATCATTTTATCTGAAGGGGCCTGTTATTATTATAACAAACAATAAACCACAACACAGCCCAAACGGCCAACAGTATTCGCGGCCATGGAGTTAGCTATCTTATTAGCCAGTTCGTTAACCTGGAACTCCCTAAGGAACATATGCCCTCAATAGATTCATGTCAAGTTTTCCTGCCCCGCGCAACCTGTTCAAAGTAAAGGTATCCTCCATGTCATCTTATCCCTGTCTCTAGTTCCTTTCCTCCGTGTGTTTTTTATGTCCCTCTTTCCAGCACAAGGCCTGCCCTTTGTTTATCAAGCTATCCAACAGGTTTTTCCTCAATGGTGCCCTCCATTTTACACTGGTTTTGAAACAACGTCACGTCCCAAACAGTATCTTAAAAAATAACAACAGTGCTAGCTAAAAAAAGAAGTAGGTCACAACAGAACAAGAAAAAACGGAACAACCAATTACAATAGTACACATCTAACTACTCACCTTCCTATGTACCAAACAGACCCGCTTTTCATCCGGCTAACAGTAGTCCTGGAGCTTTTTTTCGTAATAAACGAATTCATCCGCTAGGAAAGAAACTGAATTTTCCTTTGTGAAATAGGCTCCCAGAATGTTTCTCCTTCTTCACATCGTTTTCGCCTTACCTAAGAGGTGGAAAAATTACATACAGTGGAATACTATATTCATTAACACAACATGCAACCTGTTGATAGATTTAGAGGCAGATTCAAGCGAAGTCAATTGACAACAACGCTGTTTTTGATAATATCCGCCTCTCAACTGTATAATGTTATAGGTAGATGTCAGGTTGCCTGTCTTCTGATGTTAATCTGTTAAATTGCACTTTTTCCCCTCATTTAAATACTGATGTCAAAGTTGCAATTCCTGTTGTTATGTCTAGATGTCAAGTAGCAGTCTTCCGCGTAAGTAAATGTAAGATATGTTGAGAAGGAGTCCTTATTCTTTTATAAATGCTACTAAAAGTCCTGTCTCCTTATATTAATTAGTAATATCAAGATGTAGTATTTCATCAGATGTTCCAGTTGCAGTCCTTGATTTTATTGTAAATGCAAAGCTGCAATCATCTAAACGTTATACATAGAGCCAAGTTGCAGTCTTCTTATTTGTATATGGAGATGTCAAGATGTTGTCTTGTTATATGTGGAATGTCATGATGTTGTCATATTAAATGTGAATGTCATGATGTTTTTGTTCTTATTATAATTTATAAGTGAATGTCAATATGTTGTCTAATTAGATGTGAAAGTCAGATGTTTTGTCCCTAATTTATATGTGAATGTCCAAGATGTTGTTTTATATTATATGTGAATGGTCAAAGGATGTTTGTCTAAGTATATGTGAAATGTCAATGATGTTGTTCTTAGTATAATGGTGAATGGGTCAAGATGTTGTCTTTAGTAATATGTGAAATGTCATGATGTTGGGTCTTAGTAAATGTTGAATAGTTCCAAGATGTATTGTCTTATTTAATTATGTGACATGTGCCAAGATGTTGTCTTATTAAATGTGAATAACTAAGATGTTTCTTAATAAATGTGGAATGTACAAGCATGTTGTCCCAGTAAGTATATGTGAATTGTCAAGATGTAATTGGTTCCTTAGTAAGATGTGAATGTCATGTATGTTGTCCCCTTAGTATAATGTGAACTGTCAATGGATGTTTTTCTCCTACTAGATAATTTGTTGGAATGTTCCAAGATGTTTGTCCTTTATTATATATGTGAATGTCTCTCATGCATGACATATGTCTTTATTTATATAGTAGAAAAGTCAAAAGATTGTATGGACTGGTAATTATATGTGCACTGTACAAGATGTTTTCTTGTTTATTATGTGAAATGTCAAGAATGTTGTCTTATTATATTGTAAGTAGTCAAGATGTTAGTCTTATTTATATGTGAATGACAAGATGTTTGTCTTATGTTATATGTGACCGAATGTACCATTATGTATGTTTTTAGTTTATAATGTGAATGTCAAGATGCCTTTTGTCTAATTATATGTGAAATGACAAGAATGTGTAGTATTTAGTTTTTATGCGAATTGTCAAGATGTTGTCTATAGTATATGTGGACATGTCAGGTCTTATTATAGATGTGCAATGTCAAGATGTGTTGTCCTTAGTATTATGCTGGATATGTCCAAGCATGTTGTCTGTATTATATGAGAATGTCAGGTATGTTTCTTATTAGTATGTAAAATGTCATGACTGCTTAGTCTTTAGTATACTGTAGATAATTCAAAAGCTGCATTACAGTCCTTTATGTTATACCTGTAAGATCGTCATGCGTTACATGTCCCCTTTGTACAGACCTTCGTCATGGCATGCCATTTCACTCTTGGTGACTGGTTTTTCCTGAAAATTTAGAAAAAATTCCGATGAAAAATTTCACCATGAATCCTCTATAAAAAAGATCCTAGGAAATGAAAATAATAATATCCCTAGATTAGAAAAGTATCAATAGATTATCAAACTCGATCTTTGGATCGTGAAAATGTAATCCACTAAATTAGGAAATTCGAGAAGAAAGTTGAATAACTACAGTTAGAAGATACAGAATAGTCGAGAAAAGTCATCAATGAAGATTTCTAGAATAGGTCGGAGAAAAAAGTATGATCCCAGATTAGAAAAGTCATGAAGTAGGGTTGTCCCTAGATTTGAAAAATATCAACTAAAATTAGAAAAGGTGGGGAGATAAATATCAGCTGATTAGAAAAAGTCAAGAAAAGTATGACTAGATTAGAAAAGTCAAGAAAATAAACTGCAGATTAGACAAGTCAAGAAAAAATATCACTAGATTAGAAAAGTCGAAAAAAGGTATCAACTAGAAAATGAAATACAGTAAAGTACGAAGAACGACAAAGGTGATCTGACAACAGGATGAAACTGAGAAGCGACTTTACTAGAAATATTTATTTCAGGCTTCGGACCCCCCCCCCCCCCCCCCCCCCCCCCCCCCGCTTGCGGAAGGCTTGTACAACCCTACTCTATAGCAAAAGGCGTTAAATCAATTTGTGAAACTCATCCCAAAGTAAGGGCGTATCTGACTTTTTACATATCTCGCAGTAATCAGCGTCTATCTATCAAACAAATGCAATCTACAGAACGGGCGTGAACTTTTAAAATACATCTGCATCATAGCGTATCTCTCTATCCATATATCTAACAGCAAAGCGTATCGGAATCTACCAATACATTTTATAACAAGAACGTCTATATCTTTCTAAATACCTCCTAAATGGCGGTAACTATCTTTCAAATACCTCTCATTGAGGGCACATATATCCTTCAAATAACCTCTTAATCTGACGTATCTATCTCTCGAGAATAATCTCTAACAGGTCCATCTATCTTTTAAATAACAATTTGGCGCATATATCCTTTCAAATAACCTCTAATTGGCGCATCTATCGTTTCAAATATCTCTAATTGGCGCAATCTATCTTTCAATACCTATAATTGTCGTATCCATCTTTCACATACCTCTACAGCAAGGGCGTATCTATCTTTCACATAACCTCTACAGCAAAGGGCGTATCTATCTTTCAAAGCTGCTCCTATAGAAATCAAAGGCTGGGCAATGACCTCCAGCAACGTCTTTACAGAACAGAACTGAGACTCCCATTGGACACTTGCAAAGCTCGGGTCAAGCTGTCCTGCCAACGACCTTAACAAGAAATAGTTAAAAACTGTAATATTTATCATTTGGTTAACAAACTACAATCCATTTATGTTTAGTAATGAATGAGAGGAAGTGAATTGAATTTAGATTGAGGTAATATTCTCGACAAGAAAGATCTAGATAATGTATATTCCCTCCGACAAGACTGATTAGCTTATGTATATTCTCCTCGACTTTGTGGGGTACACTTGTTCTCATTTATTTTATTCTCGTTTCCCTTCCTGTCTCCTTTTCCCCACTTATACGTCCCCTTCATTTTTTTTTTCGCGTGATAGTAGTGGCCTCTTCTTGTCAGAAATGGCTATAGGAATGCTAAGCCCTTGAGGTGATGTCCTCAGCTGCATTTTTATTTTTCGCCTGTGGCACAACAACGTTATTTCGCCGTTAAAACTTCTTCTTCTTCTTCTTCGTACACTCTCAGACTTCCATCTCTCAGACGTCCACTTGAATGTTCTCAAAGAAAGCAGTAGTTAGTTTGAGGCTATTTGAATCCCCGTAAAGCTTTTCCACGAAAGGAGCTGGCGTCGGCCATATGCACTTTCTCTGTACCACATATAAGGGGCAACTTTGAAGCAGATGTTCAGCAGTCATTTTATCAGTGCCACAGTTACACTGATCGGTAGTTCCTATCTTTAGCTTGTTGAATAGATGGTATCTCAATCTGTTGTGGCCAGTCGGAGTCTTAAGATTAACCACTTGTTCTAATTCTTTGTAGCATGGTAGTAAGCATATCATTCTTGTGTGCCACTGGAAATTTTCTTACATTCCATTTGTTTCTGTAACTGATTCTGATAAAACTCTTTGCCTCCTCAAAAGTTATGCTTGCATCAGGCTGAGGTAGATGTGAACCTTCTTTCTCAAATGTGAAGTCAGTCCTATTGTATGGCTCTGAGACATGGAGAACAACAAAGACAACAACCAAAAAGCTTCAGACTTTCATAAATGGATGCTTGTGTAGAATAGAGGGATTAAAATGGTATGACAAGGTTACCAACGTGGAACTGATGATAAGAACTAGGCAAGTGCCAGTAGAACAAGAGATGAGAAGAAGACGATGGCTATCGATTGGACACACACTGAGGAGACCTGTTGATAGCATTGCAGGGCAGTCCTTGTTCTGGAACCCCCACGGCAAGAGAGGGAGGGGTAGACCGGGAGGGCCACAACATGAAAGAAGAGGGCTGAGGGAAACAGTAGAGTTAGAAGTTGGTGGGGAAATATCGTGGGAAAGATAACATTGAGATGATGGCACCTGACAGGAAGGACTTTGGCATGTGTTTGTTGAAGAGGCCTATGGCTTCCCTATTCAGGAGGTGGAAGTTGTTATGAATGAATGATTCGTTATGAAAAGAAGCGGTTCGGTTACAGACCGAACGGACTAGCGGAGTTGGCCGACCCGGCGGGTCATGTGACTACCGGAAGTAGGGGGGAAAGGCGCAAAATTAGGATTGGAAGGTAACCTCTTGTCCGGGAAGGACGTTTTCCTTTATGCCAGCTGGATGGCTGTGTATTCTGTATTGGAGTACTGCGAAATTAGTGCCTGCCATGTGATCTGGTCTTGGTGATAGTTTTTTACGTTTGTCTAGTCTAGAGTAGCTGTAGTACCTAGATAGAATTATCTTCAAGCCATAGTTTGATAATATTTCGATGATTTCAAAGATTGTCATTGTCATAGCTCGCTTGCGCTCGGGCTGAGCGATATCATAGTAGCCAACCTGAGGCATAATTTGTACCTTCGTGTGTGGAGGTGATAGCCTAGGAGCGGCTGGGGCAGATTTAACTGTGGTAATTTACATTACTTGTATATGTTGTATGTTTATGATGGCCGTTTGAGGCCCTGTTTGCGTATTACTGTGGCATTAAAGGGAAGTACCTGTTTAAAGGTGTTTTATTACTTATGTCAGCCAGTGTTTTGTGTGGTCATACCCTTGGGCGTGTGAGCCAGAACTGGCAGTACTAATAAAACCCACACAGCAGTGGTAATAACCCTTGGAGTGGGGAGAGATAGGTAGCTAGCAACTTTCGTTCCCACCCCGACTCTCTCTCCCCCTCTCTTTCTCCGTCTCACTCCCCCACCCCCCCCCTCCCACCCCCCCCCAGGGTTCTCCATGACAAACGGGTTTCTGACATCCTGTTGTTTTTATTTTTCGGTGTGTTCATTTCTTGTCTGCTTGTTGATAAGGAACTACTTTTCGCCCAATCTGAAGTGGCGCCGTAGGAAAAATCGGCCAACTCTTCGTGAGGTCGGCGGGTTCGTCTTCGCAGGTTGCTGGATTTATATCCAAAGCCTTCATGTCTTTCTTGCAGTCACACAATCTTTGAACCTCAGCAGCTGCGGTCCGCCTGGGTGTTCTATTCCCATCTGCCAGTTTTTGCGTAAAAAAATATCTTTGGGTGTGGTGCGACCATCTTTCCATACGGAGGGACAATGGACAAGCCCAGTTGTAAATCTGCACTAAAAGCAAATTGCATACATGGTGCCTGAAGGTCAGCTGGTGACAGCAACCTCGACATTTGTTCACTTTGCCCTTCCACAAAATACCAAGGATGTGGCGAAGACATCGTAGAATGGAAGGTATTGAGCTTTCTTTCATGTTTAGCGCAGGGTTGTCCATGTGTTCGCTGCCATACAGAAGTATGCTGGAGACGCGTGTATTTTTATACCGCAGCTTTGGTCTTCATTGTGAGTTTTATTTGAGTTTCCCCAAACACAGTGTTTGTGAGGCGAGTAAAGATGGGCAGCGTAGCTTCGCCAGTGCAGCTGTCTATTTCTGTGTCCAGAGAGAGTTTATCGTTGATAGTAGACCCCCCGGTAATGTGAAGTGGTGCATAGCCACTGTGCAAATTCCATAGTTATCGATAGAAATAACTGGTGCAACATCCATATCATGACCCGGCACAATTGCATTCTTAAGATTTATTGTGAGACCAAAGTCCTTGCATGCTTCAGAGAAGCGACTCATCAAGCTCTGGACCTCCTGTTGACATTTTTTTAGTGACGATTATAGTGCATCGGGCGAAATAAATAGGTCTCTTATAGTGACCCTTCTGGACTTCCGTTTATTTTTTTGCCTGCAGGCTCCTTGGGAGGTTAAATAGGTATGGCGCTACGGCCATCCAGGATTTTACGGGATTGTACATGATATGGAAGGCATTGGAAGCTTCGATGTAAAACACACCCACATTGATTACCAGAGAGATGTTCTCCGGACTGTTGTTTAATTCTAATTATTTTTCTATATTGTATATTGTAATTATTATATAATATTGCTACATGTTTTAAATGCATTTTCTGAATAACAACTATACTGATAATGAATATACAGGTAGTGACAATTACATTGATCAAAACCTGTTGACAACATTTACCAGACAATCCCTGTTGACAAAACCTGTTGACAAACATTACCTAGACAATCCCTGTTGACCAAAACCTGTTGACAACATTACCCAGACAATCCCTGTTGATCAAAAAACCTGTTGACAACATTACCAGACAACCCAGGAGCTGACGAATAACCTTTTGACAACATATTACCGAAGACAATTCGTACCCTGTTTCTAGAATCCCCAGAGTAAGAGCGGTGGACCAATTAACACATGGGAATTGAGAACTGGAGACAAGATATGAAGAGTTATGAAGAAGACCTTGAGCTGAATGTGCTACGGGACAGGAAGACTTGGTATAAGTTTTGTTGTAGAAGGTCAATGCTCTTTTTGTGAGTTGAAAAGTGAAACAAGAAGACAACATATCTCCAGCAGCCCGTTCTCTGTATTATTTCATAGCATTTAGCTCTTAAAACATTTTGGCTTTTGTTCACCTACACAATTTTGTGTATATATATAAAACGGGGGCAAGGTAAATGTGGACCCATAGCTTGATTCTGCCGCGTGTTTTAGTGTGTTAGAATAAGTTTAGAGACTTGGCAACACTATACTAGGTCTAGCTTTATGAGATGTGGTGTTCAGGCTGTATGAGAGTATTGTGACATAATGTGTATGTTCTCTTTTCGCTCTCCGGTAGATTGGAACTACATTTGTTGTGCGTACCTGTGGCCTAATGGATATGAAAGGCAGTTTCATAATCCAGATATACGCAGGTTCGAAACCTCTAGATGCAGGCGGTTTGGTAGCAGAATGAGGGGGCTTTGTGTGGATTTTAAACAATGGTATAATGCGCCGTACCGTTTCAGAAAGCAATGGCAAACTACTGAATGAAAAAAAAAAATTGCTCCTAGAAAAATCACAAAGTGCAACGAAACAGTGCCAATAAAAGCTGGGGGGTTGATTGCCACGTCATGTAAAGGATAAGCAACTATACTAAAGAATAAGCACTCTCTTTTTCCCTACTGGCGTCATTTGTTCACGGGGATTTTTCGAGATCAGAACATTCATTCACAGCACGTAACTAAGTTTGTGATAACCAGTGGTTCTTCTCATACACTGGGACTTTTGGCTTCACCATTTTCCTGCAAAAATTTTATTTCTGTTGTGTCATGTACTAAATATCTGACCCCTATATACAATAAAAATCTCACGCTACAAAGATACAAAGTTTTTAACTTGCTAAAGACTCATTCAGCATTGTTCATGACGTTCTGAAATATCTTGTTAAAACTTCCTCGAGGTAGAAGCAATCATTATCCCTCTATCTACAACTCTTGCCAAGAGTAATCTTGTGCGAAGGTGACAACCTTTTGAAGACCCACATTATGATACTCTAGGTTTTGCCACTGTTGGACCACGCACTATACTGCAGAGCAAGGGAGGCAACCCGTGATAGAAGTGGGCTGACCGAGGCTTTCCGTGAGCCTTTCCTAACACAAGAGCGAAGTTTATCTACAAATTAACAGCTGGATAAACTGGAGTGTGACGTTAACAAGTTTTGATCCCATTACCCGGTAACTTCGCCGAGAGAGGCAAGCGGCCTATCCACTATAGCCGAGTCTCGTGCGATCTTTCGTTACCTTACCTTCGTATTGTGTACGTTTTCGTGCCATCTTCCATATCCTATAGGCTTCATGAAATAAACACAGTCATCTCAAGGCAGTTTTTGCGTTGCACTATGTTGTGGCGTCTTGCGTGGCCCAGGTGGGCATCCGTCCTTCAGCATGCATTATGTTCGGGAACTTGCTTCTGCGTAGGCCTCTGGTTTTCCGTGACCTTTCTGGCAAGGCAGCAAATGTTGTGTTGTAGTGCGGCACAACAGAGTACCGTCTCTGCACCTAAGGACGGTACCAGCCCGAGTGACATCGTCGAACACCTGCTGCAGTACTGCTCCCATGCGCCTAACATTAATGAACGGGAGTAGCATATGGCAACAAGTGGCAGACAACCCACTTCTGTCAACGAAAAACGTTTTTGGAGATGTCCAGGAACTTTGTGAGCTTACTACTGCCTTTATTAGAGTCCATGTAATGTGGAAGTCCTGAAGTGTGAACGAAGAAGAAGGGAAGAAAATTAAGCACACAAAACAAGCGAACGAAAAATACGCTCAAAAGAAGCATGCCACCCCCTTGTACATCTAAAATATTTCCAACACACTCGACGTATCGTGCAAGGAGTAACAATTATCCTAAAAAAATGCGGGAGGACAAATGAAAAATTTTATACATTCGCGAGATATCCATTTTGCGTCCGCTTACCATCGAATAACGCTTCGCCCTATGGCCATTGGAGACAAAAGAAGAACTTGATAGACACTATCACACGAGTTGGATCACGGACTCGATGCGATAAAAACTGAAAGTTATCACTTTCTGTAACATCGAACAACAACACTTTGACGTAGACTGCTACATCCCACGCGCCATTTCCCTGGTCAACAATGTCTCTGGATCTTTGTAGGCCATACTACAATTGTTAGGGAGCTTTCGTTGGTCCGGCGCACTTGTGGATCCAGCTAAACCATTTTTTTTTTTTTTTTTAATAATTATGTCACCTCAGTTTTTGTTACCTTAGAAAAAAAATATTTAATTTAATGAACCATTGGACTAAAAGTCAGAATTATGCACAAAGTATTTAAAGACAGATTAATTTTACAAACTAACAGAGGTCTCGTGAAAATGTATATGCCTTTAAATAAATATCTTTCATTCTTAAAGCATTTGTTTAATACCGAGGATTTTTTTAAACATAAAAAATATAATGAACTATCGTTGAAAAGCCACAAAAAGTTCACTATGCGTAAAGAAATGCTTTGAAATATGTATATGTGTGCATGTATGTATATATGAATATAGTATATATATACTATCAATATAGAATATATAATATATTTATATATAATTATATCAATGTATATATATATATATATATATATATATATAGGGATGACAAGGTCAGACAAAAAGGAAACCTATTGACAGCATTACAAGGCAGTCTTTGTTCTGAAATCCACAGGGTATGAGAGGTAGAGCGCAACAGAAAGACACACGGAGAAGAGAAGTAGAAAGATAAATGAAAGAAAGACAAAACGACATTTAAGGTTCTTCAGTACAGGACAGGGAGGACTCGGCGTGCATTTTTTAAAGTCGTGTCCTTCCTTAGAGAGTGAGGCGTAATGAATGAATAAAAATAAAAATACTTTGCGCAACTTCACGTGAGTGGCTTTGTACGACATGCCTGAGTTGAGCAGTAGTTCTTTTCTTTCGTGAGCAACCCCCAGATGGATTCAAGGGTACTTTACAATTAGTGGTTTGTCATGCTAAATGGATAAAAATGGTGCTGTTTTATAAGATTGTCAAAAGCCAACAACATAGATATGTGCAAAAAAAGTGAAGATTCAAAGTCATAGAAAAAATGTGAATACTTAAAGGAAAAAATCTATTTCAGGAAATCAGAAAGCTACGACTGGCGTTTTTATAGATCACAGCAGAAGAATATTTTATCAAAACCCTTGATTCTAGCATACTAGTGACTAAGTAGTCCCGACAATCTGTATATTCAACAGAACGAATCACAGCTGGCGAACAGCGCATAAAACGAGTGTGGTGGGGGTAATCACATGTTGCGTGCATATTTTGACGCACATATTACAAAAATCGATATGGCTATTTAATATGGGAAAAATATAGACATTCATTCATTTGTGTAATCCGGCGCAAGGATATTGCGCTTACGTTTGTACTTATTTTTTAGGGCCAGAAAATATATTAATTTGCTTATTGTGTTTATGGCCTGAATTCATATGTATTACATATTATTAGTACAAGTAGAATCAGTCCTATATTGTATATTTTGGATGGGTAGGAGGGACTAGATTCTTGTTATTCCGGTCTAGCGGAAGTATGAGTTGTCTTGACAAGTCGTGAGGAGTTCCGATGTACCGTGATAATGGCGGGTACGCATTTTTCAAAGGGCTGGTAGATTCTTAAGGAAATATAATTCATGAAGTGGTTTTCTTCTAAAGGAGATGGTATCTCTACTATAGTTTATGTTAGAGACTCTCCTAAGGTACGGTACAATGTATAATTCGGACTCCATGTATTGCCAGACCCTATTTTGATGATCTCATGTCGATTCGACCTAGATGGAACATTGTGCTTCGTATCGCTAGGGTCGTGTTTTGTATCGACGAAGATGACAGACTTTCCTGCAGCGGTTATGGCTACGTGAATTAACCTGATCACCGTAGAGCTGTATGGAAACATTTATGAAATCATTTATATACCCATTATAAATTAACTCTGGCTTATATTCTCCTTCCTATGAATGAGTGAACGACAACTCAGGGAGGCAGCCATGTTAGATTTCGGTCATCAGATGTTTTGATCACTGCCAAGAGAACAGATTATTTATCCTATTATCGGACAGTGACAGGGAGATCTCAATCTTGCTAGAAACCCCCTCTTTCGTGGTTTCATAATATATGCTACAAACTATGGACGTCAAATAACTTTAGTTATTTACCGATCTGCCTTCACTGACGCGTTTAGTCAGATAGGGGGATGCGGCCATAATATATCATGACATTGAACTTTTGATGTACTGCCCATTATTTCTGAATGTGTCATGACTTCAGATCTGCTATGTATACCTACAAATTGATATGTCAACATACCATGATGTACTCGTATGTCCCAGTGTGTACGTCTGAATAAATTGAGTAAACAAAGATTCCAGCAGTCTGCATTGGTGCCTTGTAGACACAAGTGTATGAGTGGTTATATTGGTCAGCACACGAACAGTACACCATTCGCGGTAATCACACTCTACACTTCTACTTCATACATACACCATCCTGCGTCGGTTGGAGTGACCAAGTTTAGGGCCTGCTTCCCCTGGAGCCTTTGCCTTCCCTAACTCAGGACTAGGGTGAGTTACCCATTTACAGCTGGGTAGACTGGAGCATGCCTGATCTCAACAACACACCACTCTTCCTTACAGAGCATACCGACTGACACTTTACAGAGTGGAAAGAAGAAAAGAAACTTTACAATCACGGTGTGAATAGACAAGTTTATGGCCTTCGTTTTGTCTGTGCTTTTGGCTTGTATTTGAGTCATTTTGGGTTCCTGGGGATTCAATTATGTAGCTCAGACATAAATTCCCGCGCCAAAGGCAAACAATTTGTAGCACAGAAGGACAACAGAAGTGTGCGTCTGCCTTAGTGCGCCCTTAACTTACTGTGCTAAAATATACACACTTACACAAATATAAATGAACTGCGATGGTACGACAAGACCACTAATATATAACTGATGGCAAGAAGCAGACACATGCCAGTGGAACAAGATAGGCGAAGAAGACGCTGGCGATGGGCTTGGCACACATTGAAGAAACCTGCTGATAGTACAGTATTATCAAACAGTCCTTGGTCTGGAATCTTCAAGGTAAGACAGGTGGAGGCTGACCGAAGAACAAACGGAGAAGAGAGCTGGAGATAGAAATGACAATGATGGGAAAGACCTTGTAACGTCACTATACGAGGTCTAGCTTTATGAGATGGGGTGAACAGTTCCCTTCTTCGATCCCTTCCCCTTCCCTAACTCTAGAGCAGAGTATGATACCCATTTACAGCTCAGTAGAATGCAGCGTGAAGCTGTCAGGTTCCGAACCGAACATGGTAAACTTTGCCTCTCGAAGCCAGCTCTCTAACCACTCTGCCAATCTGACACAACGTTACTGACCAAAATTGTGGAAAGCCACTATGTTCGCGAACGCCATCGGCGCTGTATTTCAAGAAGAAAACAGGGAGAGTACCCTGACTTATAAATATTATTCTGACCAACGCAGACTCACTTCCGAGACGATGGATACAGAGGCAAATAAAGCTCATCTGATGCTGTTCCGCTCTCCTTCCATTTTACCAAGAATAACCATCATCATCATGATTATCATTATCCTTTGTTCCCTTTATAGAGCATGGAGCCAATTCTGTAGTTGGCCCCCTAACAGGAAACATGCACCAAGTAGTCATATGCTCCTGCAACGGGGGTTTTTGTGGCAATTTATTTACATGACAAAGTTGCCAGCTCCATATTGGTGGCTTTGTACGACATGTCTGAACATGCAGTAGTTCTTTTTCGTCTTTCGTTCTCAAATAACCACATCTGTCTATCGTATAAAACTGGCAGTCTGTCTCAGGCTTCTCTCATTGCCATGCAGTTTCTAGCTAGTGCTGTAGACATATTCTTTCATTGTATCGTCAGAGAACTCCCAGGAACTACACGAGGCAAAAAAGAAAATTATAAATATATAAATATAAACAAAGGACGATGAAGAGGATAAAGAGTCTCCAGTGTAGAGCATATTTATAAACCAACACGATGTTATAGAACACAGATCGCGTCCAACTGGAAGAACGCCTGTTCATAATAAAGATCCCATCAATAACAACAACAACAACACATAAACTCTAGTTATTCTCGAGTTTCTCTCCATTTTGTCCCAACACTTCATTTCCATCAAGATATATTCATAAACCACCAGAGATATCTGAGCGAAAAATGATTTCACATTTGTTGCAGGGCGCGACGAACCAAACCGGAAGCAGGTTAATTGAAATTCGGGATGGGAGATCAAAGTATTGCTTATAGGAGAGTTTTGCTACAACTTCGTTGGGAATCATTTACATGTGAAATAATGTCAGAGTTTTATGGTCATAAATATTTTCACAGAGCAGGGTGTAGCGGCGTGCTGGTGATGTTGTTTACCATGTGTGGTCTGTGTATTTATTCTGCGTCTTCTTCATCTTTTGAGAACACTTCATCTTAATCAAGTACTGCAGTAGACATTTCCGAAGTCAAGTAAATTTTTATCATTCGGAAAACCAATAGTGGACGTAGACAACAGGAGAGGAAAACAATATAAGGTAATAGTAGAAAGTCTGTTTTGGAAAATTAACTAGACCAGAAATATGGGATAAATAGAAACTGAGAAATATAGACCAGGTGGAGAAGCTTACACATGAGATAAGAAAATTGGCACTAGCAGTCGGGCGTGACAATGTTCAACCTGAAGACTTCAATGAACTGCTGCATAGTCGTACTCTGCTTCTGTCGATGGAAGAACTAGAGGAGTTAGAACATCACATGACTGAGCAGCTAAAAATAGCAAAACGACGGTGAGGAAACAGAATCAATTATCACGCCAAAATGCAGACAAAGGACCTTCAGGTATTCTTCTAGCTTTACACAACGCAGCCAATCAGTTATGCGACACTGAATCCAACTGAGAGTGCAGTTCTACAGTAAAAAGAGGCAGTAATGCCATACTGTGCCCTTATTATGAAGTCCTGCAAGAGAAAAAAAAAAAATCAAAGCAGCTAACAACACTGCATTCTTTCTTCAAAGATATCGAACCGCAACCTGGACCTTCTTCAGAAAAATAAAAACACCATTGACATTTGTTTCATCTGTTTTTTCCAATGTTTATAATTTGTATCTGTTTTGTATAATTAAAAATTGTGATTACTACACTTGTATAAATAAAAATGCATATTAAAACAATTAAATCAAAAGAAAATTTTTTTTATTAATATGTACAAATCAGGAACGTATCCGTTTAATACATTATAAACTGAATTCGTTTCACGACGATTCAATGCACGATTGAATTTTCAGTTCGTTCGTTCTTTCGTCGACTATATTGCTGTTTTACCCTGTTCAACCAAAGAGGTTATAATTGGGGTATGTTGTGCGTTAGGTTCTTCGATGCTGGCAGGTTGTTAGTCCTGAAAAGGACTGGTCCTAAAAAGGACCATTAGCTGACTGTCTTGATTCTCTTCGTTGTTTGTCTGTTCGTGTTGTCATGGCGTGTTCCATAGTGTATTTCATATCCTGCCTCACTACCGGGCTTGTGTGGTTTTGTGTGTTTTTACCCTCCTCGTTTCTGTTTCTTGTGTCTTCCTTTTCTCCTGTATCTGGGATAGCGCTTTTTCTATTATTGTTGGGAGTAGCTTTTCTAGCGTTTCCTCGATGACTACTTCGTCTGATTGGTCGTTCGTTTTAGTTTCTCGTGTGTTGTTAGACGTAATTTCCTCAATGGTCATTCTTTCTGCCTCTATTCTTTTGAGTAGTTCTTCGTTACCCTCTTTCAGCTCTATCAGCTTCCTGACATCTTCTTCTACCCGCTGCTGAATTCTTTTCATGTCTTGGTGTATTATTTTCATGTCGTTTATGAATTGTTTCGCGCTTTCCGAGCTATCAGGGATTTCCTCACATCTGGCAGTTCAGGCTCTGTTTTTGTGTGGCTGACGGTTTTCTCTCTCTTTTCGCAGTTGTTGTTTCAGATCTCTCACCTCAGTCGTGAGCTGTCTGACTTGTTCCGTTAGGCTGTCTTGGCGTTTATTACCTAGAGTACTTGCCGTCACTCTGTTTTTTGCCTCTTGGTACGATACCCCCTTTCCAATGGCCACTGCAATTATTTGCCTTGTTTGTTGGTATTCGTGACACCCACGGTATCGTGCTCCGTGATTTCCGAGGCAGTTGGTACATTTTCTATTTTTTGTTTGGCGCCTGGTAGTGGAGATCTTTTTTTGCCTTAGGGCAGTCTTTGTATTCGTGGCTGCCCGCACAGTATCTACAGACCGTCTCTTTTCTGCACGTGTTCTTTGTGTGAGAAAATCCCTGGCACTTCGAACACTGCATCACTGGCGGAATGTAGGCGTGTGTTCTTCGTGGTCTATTCTGGATAGTGATAGACTCCGGAACTGTTTTCCCTTGTAAAGTCACTATTATCAGTCTGGTGTCTTCTTTGTTCCAGGACTTTAGCCTTTCGGCGTGTGTGATTCTGGCCAGAGGGTTTTCGGCCTGGATGCAACTGAGGGTCTCTGCGTCTGATAAGCTGGTGTCGATCCCTTTGATGACTACTTTCTTGAATTCTATGTGGATTTCTGCTTGGATTTTGATCCGGTGTGGTAGCTGAAATTCTTTAGGCCCGGACGTCAGAGCAGTCATCAACGATTTAGTCTTTTCCGTATCATTCAGGGCAAGTATCACTCCCTGTTGGTGCCTTCTGATACTTATTACGCTTCTTTTGCCTACTACATTCTCCAGGACATTGATTACTTTGTCGTCCGGGAGTGCCATGAGGGTGGCGTCTCCTCCAGACAACTGCGTAATTTTTATTTTGCGGTCTCGTTCCAGTTCCTTGTGAATGCTTTTCTGTAGTCCGCCTGCGCGGGGCATCTCCCATCACTGGCCGTGCATCTGTCTTTAGGCTCGGTACCCTTTCCTCGGCTGTCTACTCATGATTCTGTGTGGCATTCTGCATCTTCTGATCACCGTAGGACACTTGGTTGTTTTCAGTTGCTGTTTCGTCCAGACTAGGTCTAGTCGTTTGTGGCTCGGGGTTTTCGTTGGCCTGTATCTCGGCTCTCGCAATTTGCGCCATCTGAGTGTTGTTTTGTTGGATTTGACACTCCTCTGCGACTTGGTGATTCTCCGTCATCGAGTTTCGGACAGCGTCTTCGATGTCTAGGCCTGGCACGACGTGCGTGGATGTTGATGTTTCTTATGGTGGTGTTGAAATTCGCTCGTAGTTTATCTCTTGCCTCCTTCAGGCATTTTAGCCTTCTCATCATAATTTTTGCAATTTCGGTAATGGATTTCTCTCCTCTTGGGCCAAGATCTGCATCCAATTTGGCGCAGCTGTCAATTGTTGCCACCGCCGTGGTGTCAGGAGATGCATTGCTCAGCATCTCAGGAGGTCCAGCCTCGACGCTAGTATTTGGGGAATGTAACTCTGTCGTACCCTCAGAAACGTTTTCTCACCAAAGTTGTAATGCAAAAATTATATTAAAGTCGCGCGTTTATGATCGGTGCACTAAATTGCACTAGTTTAATATAGCGCGTCTCTTTTTTGCCACCAAAGGTGCAATTATATTTTAAATAATTAAAAAAACACACAGCAAATTGTCAAAAATCTATAATATATTTTATTATTATTATTTTTTTTTTTGTTATTTGATTGTTTCCCTGTGACAGGGAAAAGAATAAATTACATCCCTTGAGAAAAATCAACATAAACCTTTTCCCACCAAAGTTGCAGTCTGGAAATTATATAAAAGTCGTGAACTTCTGGAATTTTAACTAAACTGCACGACGCTTATAATAGCGCGCGTCTCTTTTTTTTTTTTTTTTTTGGTATCCCAAAGTTACAGTGTTATTTAAAGTAATAAATATAAAACTTATACTAAAGTGTCAAAAGAGATCTACATATAATGTATTGCTACTATTATTTTTTTGTTTTTTTGATTGCCTCCCTTTGACGGGGAAGAGGATAAATTACGTCCCTTGAAAAGAAAAAACCAACATAATTTACTTTTTTCTTTCAAAACTTTATAAAAATGGGTAAAATAATTTGATTCAGAATCATCAAAATGAGTTCCCCAGTCTTCTAAATGTGCAGCAGATGCTGACAGGTTAAGAGGTTAGCTTTAATTCTTCCCTGTCATTGTTTTAACGGGTATATGTACTAAGGTACATGAAGAAGAAGATTCTTTATGGAAGCAGTTACAACACCACGAGCTAAAACTGAAGATTAAAATCGGTTTTGTCGTGCATCACTGCAAGCTAGCGAGATGTCACAAGACGCTGATGCAAACCGTGATGTAGATGCAGAAAGAAAAAGACGGACTCCAGTCAGAGCGAGCCAATTTAATGTAGGAAGTTGCTGCATTAAGTCAAGCTGTAGATACAGACAGAAAAAGACTGACCCCAATCAGAGCGAGCCAATTTAATGTCGGAAGTTGCTGCATTAAGTCAAGCTGTAGATACAGAAAGAAAAAGACTGACCCCAATCAGAGCGAGCCACGTAAACGTCGGAAGTTGCTGCATTAAGGGGAGGTTAAACCCCAAAAATGAAAAACACAGAATTATAAGTTAATATCTATATCTGGTCATTTATACAAGCAAAATGACTGAAAAAAAATAAAAAACATTGAGGTATATACTAAAAACTTGCAATCTATGGCGGAAAAACAGTGAAAAAAAGGCAAATTTTAGCTTTATTGGGTATTTTGTTGCCCAAGATATCTCAAATGTGAGTACAACTTGAGTTATGAAATTTGGCTGTTTCATTTGTTAATATATGATAATGATTGTATACTAAAATAATTTTGATTGGTTTGATATGTGAGTTTTTTTTTTGGATTTTAACATACCAATCGAAAAAAAGTTGAAATTTTTAAGGGGGGTATCTTAGCTATTTCTTAACAGTTTTGTACTTTGTTAACATATATCCTTTATTTTAGTTTATTTTAATGAGCACTATTCGTTCGTGTAATTCTGTACTGAGCTTTGCATCAGTGGCTGCACAGATTAATAACATCGGTGGTATGAGACTTTGCTTCTAAATGCGTGGCTAAATTTTTAAATTTCATTCAATTAGTTCATTACTTCTCCCCGTGTCATTTTTAAAAAGGTTGTTCCATGGCTTCATATCCAGTGCATCCTGATAATTTTTACTACAAAGATCTAATGACGGTGTAATGTAAATGTATGAAATGTACAAAGTAGAAATAGAGCCGTCTTTAGGGTTTTGTAATTAAAAACCCGTCAATTTTTACGGGTAACATACTAGTATATATATATATATATATATATATATATAGTATATATATATATATATATATATATATATATATATATATATATATATATATATATATATATATATATATATATTTTTTTTTTTTTTTTTTTTTTTTTTTTTTTTTTTGCAGTTTTTGATACAGTTTTATTTCTACAATACCATTTTCGACGTGAAAAAAAATAATAATTAAGTATTCTGTAAGACGACGGTTAGGACGATAGGTTTTCTACATCTGCTGGCTTGTCTGGCTTTTGATTCCTCTTTAATTTTGATTCAAATAATACATAACCTCCAACCTCTGCCTTTTGCCGTAGCTGTGCACTTTGCACCGGAAGAAGATCAAAGCGATGTGTGCATGCACACCCGCTGTGTTTCCGTGAGATGTGGTACACAAACAGGGAGAGGAGACTGCTCCACATTAAGAAATCATCATCATCAGCTGCCATCTCCACAACGAAGGTTGGCTGTAATGGATCTCCAACGTCTTCTGTCTCTTGTCTTGGTGGTGCACTCTGATAGACTCTTTCCTGTCCATCTCTTGATGTTGTCTTCCCACTTATAGCGCTGTCTTCCCCTTGCACGTTTGCCTTCACCTCTCCCTTCTATTATGGTCTTCTGCAAGGTGTTATGCCTTTTTATGTGGCCTAAGTATTTTAGCTGCCGAACTTTGATCTCCCTCATTAGTTCTCTTTTCATACCTAGTTTTTCTAGGACCTCCTTATTTGTTTTCTTCTCTTTCCATGAGATACGCCCCATTCTTCTATATATCCACATTTCAAGAGCCTCAATTCTTTTTTCCAAATGCTTAATCATCGTCCATGTTTCTGCACCATACAGAAATGCAGAATATATATAACACTTTATGATTCTCAGTTTTAATTTGTGAGATAACTGTTTAGTTGTCAGTATATGTTTCATGTTGTTGAATGTAGCTTTGGCCATTCCTATTCTCTTCTTGATTTCTGTTTCACATCTGCCATCTTCTGTTATTATATGACCAAGGTATACGTAGCTCTTGACTTGTTCCAGGATTTTCCCATTTACGCTTATCTTTAATGTGGGTTTATCATCTGTTTTGCTAATTATCATAGTTTTTGTTTTCTCAATATTAATGTTGAGTCCATATTCATGACTTATACTGTTCACTTGCTTCACTAGTTCTTGTAACTCCTGTTCGCTTTCAGCTAACAACACGGTATCATCTGCATATCTAAGGTTGTTTATTGACCTTCCACTGATGTTCAGACTTGGTATTTCCTGTATCTGTTTGAAAATTTTTTCGGTGTATAGATTAAATAGGCGGGGGGGAGCCGCGCTGGTGTAATGGCTTCGGCGTTGTACTGGCGACCAGGTGTTCATGGTTCAAACCCGGGCGTCGGCGTTTGAAGAAATGTTTACGGCCGGAAATTTGACTGAATAGCCTGAACGGCTCCTGTGATAAACCCTCTGTGGATGGGAAGGAGCGAAGCTCCTGACCGGGTTGGAAGGAAAGTCCTCAGGTTCCCCAGCCTCGCAATGACATGTCATTGGGCCGAAGGGCTGAAAGCCCAAGTGCCGCTGGTTAAAAAAAAAAAAAAAAAAAAAAAAAAAAAAAAAAAAATAGGCAGGGGGGAGACAGCACACAACCTTGTCTGGCACCTCTTTTTATGTCTATGTATGGGGAATAATTCCTTCCAGATCTTACTGTGGCAGTTTGCTCCCAATAAAGGTTACTGAGTATTCTTATATATTTTCCATCAATACATATGTCTTCAAGGCATTCAATTATTTTCTCATGATGGACTCTGTCAAAAGCCTTCTTATGGTCAATGAAGCACATGTACAGACTTTTTTGGACGTCTGTATATTTTTCTGCTAATATTCTTAGGCAAAATATTGCCTCTCTTGTTCCACTATTCCGTCTAAAACCAAACTGTTCTTCTCGGATTTCGCTGTCTACCTTACTTTTTATTCTTTCCTGTATGATTTTGAGCAGTATCTTAATTGCATGACTCATCATCAGGCTGATTGTTCTGAAGTCTGAACATTCTGTTGCATTAGGTTTTTTTGGGCAATGTTATAAAAACTGATGTCTTCATGTCGTGTGGTATATATCCTGTATTGTATATATCGTTGCATAGATCAGTGATTGTATCTATACCAAAGCTCTCCAGGGCTTCTATCATTTCAATTTTTATGTTATCCGTGCCTGCCGATTTTCCTTTTTGTATCATATGTATGGCATTCTCTACTTCTGATCTGAGAATGTTTGGGCCTTCATTAGAATCCGGTGATGGTTTTTTTACCTCTGTTGTCCTCGATATGTCTTTCTCATCAAGTAATATTACACCATTATTGTTCTTGATACAGCTTCCTCCTTGTGCAAACCGCAACCTATTTGATAATTTCTTTATTTCTTCATGCATATCTCTTGTCATGTACTTTGCTTCCAAACCTTCTATTTCCTTGCATTTTGTTTCTATCCACCGTTCTTTTGCTTGTCTACACAAATTACGTATGTCATTGTCTATTGTTTTAGATTCTTGAGTGTTTTTTGCTTTCTTTCTTTCTGCTATTTTACTCAAGATGTCATCTGTCATCCAAATTTGATTTTTCTTAGGCTTCTTTTTAGGTAAATTTGCATTTGCTGATTGTATGCTTGTTTTTAAGCATTCCCATTTTGTGGTTACTTTTTCTTCTGGGTTTTCTCTTCTATACTGCTCCATGCTTTCTGTCAGTGTAGAATATCAGTTTTTTCTTCTTTTCTTTTCTTTGTTGTAAAGATCTAGTTTATCGACCACTTCTGTCAAGTAATGTAAACGTTATTCCAACTGTAAAGGATTCGTTCCTGTTGGTGCCTTGACAAGGTGTACTGTGAAGTGCCTTTTCTGATGTAATGGGTGAGTGTAAACATCAATGGTAATAGACGCGAATGGAGGATAGTTCGACAGTTTTACAGCACACTCACTCCGATCACAGGTGTAAGTCAAGGATGACTGGAACTACAGTTGACGTTTCACTGACTTTAATATGGACGCACACTTGGACAGCACGGAAACAGTCATGGGAACATGTTGACGTACATTCATAGGTTATTTGAATCGTGGATGATACATTCATGTAGTAGTGAAATAACATTCAATCTAAGGTAGCATTCACTGTTCTGGTACCTAATCGCCGTATCCTCTACTGACTGAACGCGTCAATGAGGATCGGTAAACATACAAAAGTCATTGGCCGAACCTTCATTTCCTAGCTAAGTTCTTAAGCTGAAATATGTCCAATGTTTGTATGATAATCATAAACCACGATAGTGGGTTTTCACCTCATAACAAGATCTCGATACCACTGCCCGATAGTAGGATACATAATCTGTTCTCTTGACAATGATCAAAAAATACGATGACAGGAATATAACATGGCCGCCTTCCTGAGTTGTCGCTCACTAACTCGTAGGAAGGTGGATATAAGCCAAAGTTAATTTATAATGTGCGTATAAATAATTTCATAAAGTTTTCCATACAGCTCTACAGTAATCAAGCTAATTCACGTAGACATAACTGCTGTAGGAAAGCCTGTCATCTTCGTCGATACAAAACACGACCCTAGCGATACGAAGCACAATGTTCCATCTAGGTCTAATCGACTCGAGATCATCAAAAATAGGGTCTGGCATAACTGGAGTCCGAATCACACATATGAGGAGGATCTCTGACAAATAGACTCTTGCAGAGACATAAACTTCTCCTAGAAAAATATCTATGAATCACTGTTAAACCTTAAACAGTGCCAGCCCTGGAAAAACACTCAGCCATTTCTTGGCGACATTATCGGAACTCTTCACAACCCAGTAGGACTACGAAAACCTGCGCTAGATTCTGGCAGAAAGAATATAGTCCGACCTGAACATACAAAGGTATACAATATACGACTGAATCTACTTGCACTAGACAAGTAGTACACATGAATTCAGGCCATAAACATAACAAGCAAAATTAATCTATTTTCTGGCCCGAACAAATAAGAACGGACATAAATGCAATATCCATGCGCCGAATCAATATCAAGAAAGATCACTCATATACTCAAAAGTGTAAATCAATCATGAATTATCTAGCTTTACCAGAGGAAGCATTTTCATACACAAATGAATGCAAATATATATTTTCCATATTAAATAGCCATATCGTATTCTTGTAATATGTGCGTCAAAATATGCACGCAACAGATTACCACACCCCTCGGGAAAAAAATGGTACATTTTTTTTTTTTTTAAATACATCTAGGAGCAACATACAATAGGCTCACAACGCACCAATAACAATGCGCAGATGATAAGCATTGAGAATATATATTTCATGAACTTAGAGAAAGTATTTCTCTAAGTATAAATATTTCCAGAGAGGTGTCACCAACGCATACTACAATACTGGCACTGCCACACTTTCTACATCGGTTTATACATAAATTTCACCTTAGATATCTTAACATCATGATCATCAAAGACGAAAAAAACATTGAAAGACCAGCGGTGAATAAACATTAATAAACCGCTAAGTAGTGTTACAATCAATATATGATATATTCCATACGTGTACACATTTCAACATAGGAACAACTGTAGCAAAGTTAGGCATATAATTTAACAGTTATGAATCATGTGGGCATCTAGACAAAATATCTGCCATCACATTTTCTGACCCACGGATAGCTCGCACCGAAAAATGAAACGGCTGCAGAGCAATCGCGTTGATCTCGCGCTCTTCAGATTTTTACTCTGAATAGCCGTAAGAGCTTTCTGGTCAGTTTCCACAATGAAATGCGCGCCAAGAAGAAATCTTTGCAGTTTAAGGATTGACCAAATCATAGCCAATAATTCACGGTCTAGGACCGAGTAATTCTTCTCTGCGGCATTTAATTTTCGAGAAATATACATCACAGGATGCAGAGTTCCAGAGTACTCTTGCATTAGTGCTGCTCCAATCCCTGTGGATGAAGCGTCACTACGAAGAATAAATGTCTTATCCTTAGAAGGCAATACTAGGATAGGTGAAGTAGAAAACATAGTTTTAACCTTATCCAAAGAGGATTGACATTCTTGAGTCCAATGGACTACATTAGGAGACCCTTTCTTTAGCAAGGAAGAAAGAGGTGACTGTTACGTGCAGTCTTTGATATCTTACAATATTATACATAGGTAATTTTTTAGTGCTTAAGGGAAAGTCATTATTGAGTTACTTCCCTTGAACTCCGCGGATAAATACATTTTACTGCGATTTATTCGTTGTTTGGGTAATAATAGATTGTTCTTGCTTCAGAATATCTATGGCCTGAATTTATGTGTATTGTTTGTCTGAGTAGGACAAGTCTGTCTTATATCTGTATATCTTTACATATCTAAGTCGAACTATATGTTCTGTTGTCTCTAGAGAGGTCAAAGGCTATTCGGCGGATGTGTCGCTTGAGAGAGGTGATTTGGCTTCGTCCTGATAGGGACTGTGTGTGTTTTGCTATGTCGGCTTGATGCCTTGAAAAAGTGATCTCAGTGGTTTTGGGGAAAGTGATAGTCGTCTAGACCTATCGTGTATGCTTTACCCCAGTGTTTATTCATCTTGCCAAGGAATGGCAGTTTCATATTTCCTCTACCAAGGTAATCAAAGATACTCTTATGAACTCTCGATCGAAGCCACCATTGTCGATAATTACGATTTGAATGTTTAAGAGAATATATTTGACTCGATGAAAAACGACTTCGATTCCTAGCAGCACTATATTCTGTAGAATGCAGTCTATTGTTCATGACCAAATCTACAGAGCAACGAAATGTTGTATGAATGACTAACTTTAGAACAGATTCATTATCTGTATTCAAACGTGAGTGACAGTTCACGAGTGGAGCCATCTTGGAACCAAAACATGTAGGACTTTCAAGAAGAGAAAAGGGATGCCCGTATTATCGCTTGATCAGTCCAGAGATCACTGCTACACATGAGAACCCATTGTTAGCGGTTCAATATTATTATATGGAAAAATATGTGCTGAACATTATGTTGAAGAATCGTTGCTAAACGAGATTAGGTTTAGAAGTCATCTGAAATATTGTTTACAAGCTGACGTGCTCAGTCAGTGACGTCAGATGATATATGTATGGGCGATACTGAGTGCTTGGCTATTGACAGTCCCTTATACCATTATTCTACATGAGTGCCCATGTAACATTGCAAGACCATTTGTCCACTGTATTATGATGTATTATGGCAACCTGTGATTTGTCACTATCTGTGCTGTCGAGTGTGTACGTCCAATT
>JAMPIV010013824.1:0-83697 GCA_024509875.1 Oreohelix idahoensis
TTGTCAAACACTAAACCATAGGTCACAAGTAACTACAGTTTGGAGAAAACTAAAAGCAATTAAAGGAGGAAACCACAAGAAATTTAAAATCCCAACAATTAAAATACCAGAGAGAGCTGAAACAGATAGAGAAAAAGCCAACATACTAGCTAAATACTTCTATCAGGTTAGTTCAATAGACAGTCTAGATAAGGCAGAAATAAATAGGCGGAAGACACTGCTAGAAAAATTAAAAGGAGAAAATATGGACACCACACAGGATGCTAATTATTTAAATGCAGATATTACAGTAGATGAAATAGAAAGAGCTTTAGCAGGAAAAACCAATACTACCTCTGCGGAAGACATTCTGAGCTATGAAATCCTCAAAAAGGTACCAAATACAACTCTAAGAGTGATTGCATCCCTCTACAACAAAATCTGGCACACGGGAAAAATACCGTGTTCATGGAAGACAGCAGTAGTCATCCCCATACTAAAGCCAGATAAGGAAACACATGATGTCAGCTCATACAGGCCAATATCGTTAACATCGCATCTAGGAAAAATTCTAGAAACAATAGTCAACAGCAGACTAAAATTTCATCTAGAAAAGCATAATTTGTACAGTCCAACCCAAGCAGGCTTTAGAAGCCAACATAGTACAATAGAGCAACTGTTGAGGCTGGAACATGATGTTAAAACAGGCTTCAAAAGGAATGAAAAGACAGTAGCAATATTCCTTGATGTAGCAAGAGCATATGATGAGTGTTGGAGGGAGGGTGCACTACACAAAATCAGGAAATTAGGTATAGTAGGCAGAACCTACAATTATCTAGAAAACTTCCTGCAGGATAGATACTTCACGGTACAAATAAACAATGATAGATCTGAGGTGTATGAGCAACAGAATGGAATTCCCCAGGGATCAGTAATATCACCATCTATCTTTACGATTATGGTCAACGACCTAGGCGACGAGTTTAAAGACTTAAAAAACAACTTATCCCAGTTTGCAGATGACGCTGCGATATGGAGAACGGGAAGAAATCTCCCATTCCTCTATAAAACAGTACAAAGGCAAATGGATAAAGTATCTGACTGGATGAACAAGTGGGGATTTAATCTAAACGTTAAAAAAACCATAGGAATGATCTTCAGTAGAGGGCGTGTAATTAAAAACAATATAATTGACATAAGCATTAATGAGCAAAAAGTATGCACAGCAAAATCAACTAGATTTCTGGGTATGGTATTAGACCAGCAACTAAACTGGAACAAACACATAGACCTATTAGTGCAAAGCAGTAGGGGGCTTATTAACATGCTAAGATATATGAAAGGAAGTGGTTGGGGCGCCTGCAATAAGACCATGTTAACCTTCTATAAATCATTTATTAGGGGCAAACTTGACTATGCCAGTGTTGTCTATGCATCAGCCGCCCCAAGCAATAAGAAAAAACTAGACACAGTCCAAAACCAGGCACTGTCAATAATAGCAGGTGCCTCAAAGGGAACATCAGCAGAGGCACTAGAAGTAGCGCTAGGCATTATACCCCTGGAGCTAAGGAGAAAAGAACTGAGATTCAGCTACTGGGCAAGAGTGGCAAAAGATCCAACTCACCCAGCGCATAAAACCTTTGATAGGGGTAACCAGCACATAGGCCACATTCCATTAAACCATAATAGATACCCGTCAGGGTGGAAAACAATGGATGAAGTGGATCAATACCCAGACCTATTTAATGCGATAAACAGTAGTGCTCTGTATAAAGCAAAGATCCCACCATGGGAATTAAAAGTGCCAGAAACTGACTCCCACTTAACAAAGATCATAAATAAATCTAACGACATAATCTCAGCAAAAAGTAAAACACTAGAGTACATAGAACGGTATATAAATAATAGCCTAACTATATATACAGATGGGTCAAAAGATGAAGAAGGACAATTAGGAGCAGGAATAGCAATACCAAAATTAAAAATTTATAAAAGATACAAAGTAACAGGTAATACATCCATCTTTACAGCAGAATTAGTGGCAATCCTAAAAGCTTTAGAAATAGCTGCAGAAAATCCACCAAAAAAAGTAACCATTCTCACAGATTCCCTATCATCAGTATTAGCTATCAGAAACAGAAATGAATGTAGCAGGCCAGATATTATAGAGGAAATACTACAGGTTAATACCTATCTACAAACTATAGGATGCAGTGCAACAATAACATGGATACCATCACATGTGGGGATAGCAGGAAATGAGCTTGCAGACAAAGAAGCCAAAGGGGGGAGAGCTAGCCATAACAAAATTGAAGTAGGCTTAGGGAAGTTTGAAATTAAGAGCTTAATTGCTCAAGCAATAACTAAAGAGTGGATAACAGCATGGGACCAAAGTAAAAAAGCAAGACACTCATATAAAATCCTTAAAAAAACCAAGCAAAAAATGTCAAATAAAAGATGAACTAAAAATACCAATTAATAAAAAACTGATGAGGCTCAAGCTTGGAACTGGATATTTCATGATTGAGGAACCCACATGTGAAGAGTGTCAAGAACCAAACACAATTAGACACTTTCTGGTGGACTGCAAGAAATATGACCAACAGAGGCAAAACATTAAGACATACTGTAGTAACCACAATGTAGAAATGAGGGTAGAAAATCTCATAGGCACAAAGACCCCTTCAGAAATGCAAAAGTTAATAAAACACTATATTACAAAAACTAAAGCTAACATATAAAAAACAAATAAGGATTTGAGTCAGTAGTCCAAACTCGTGAAAGACTCGCCCCAGATACATACAGATTAACCAAAGAAACCATCCAGTGAAAATTAAAAACATACTAATAAAAACCATGTTGAACTATAACTACAAAAGGAAAAATACCGACTAGAGATAATATAGTATAAAATAAATACAAACAAAAACATATTACAATAAAGGAAACACGTCCTGATATAACCAACAACTCCATGTACATGGTAGATGGTTGAAAGGGGCGTGCTACAAAGAAAAGTAGCAAACACATTAATTAAAAAAAAAAAAAAAAAAAAAATCAGTATAAGTTTTTAATGAACAATTTTTTACAATTTATTTTATTTTTGGCTCGGCTTTAAAGCCGACACAACAACAAATGTTTCTTCTTCTTCTTCTTCCTCGTTCGTCCTGAAAAGGACGGTGGTTGCGTTGTGTCTGTTTACGCCGTAGCTGTGATATCTGCACCTTTTGGTCGACACATCCGGCTTCAGCACGGCATTTTTTGGGACCGGGTTTGCCTTCCATTTGCGATCCGTACTCGCTCAGCCAGTCTGCACTGCTGCAGACTGTTTCCAGGACCACCACGTGGAGGTGGAGTACGGTCTTAATCAGCTCTGGTTCGCTGACTCTGATGCACGCAGGCAAGCTATGGGTCGCTGACTGCATTCACTATTGCTGCATCTTTGGGTCTTTGTTTCAAGAGTAACTAACAATTTTCATTTCTAGTTTTTTTTTGTGTGTGTAGGTCAGGCATACCCCAAGAAAGAAAGCACACTTTAGCAGTCTGGGTAGATATGGAGAAAGCATTTGATAAAGTTTGGAAAGATGGGCTAAGAGTTAAAATGCTTAAATATGGAGTCTGTGGAAGAATGTATAACTGGATCAGTCCCTACCTAACAAACAGAACAGCTAGAGTGCAGGTGCACGGGCAGTTAAGCAAAAAGACTACAATGGAACATGGAGTTCCACAGGGTGGGGTCCTTTCCCCAACACTCTTCCTCATATATATAAATGATATAACAGAAAACATCCACAAGAATGTCCACAACTCTCTCTACGCTGATGACCTGGCCATGTGGACTTCAGAACAATACATCTCCACAGCAAGAGTGCGCATGCAGGATTCACTGCTAGCCCTTGAAAGTTGGTCCAAAAAGTGGTTGCTCAAAATAAATGAACAAAAAACTACACACACTATTTTTACCTTGTCAAATAAACCACAGCAAGCAAAGCTGCAATTAAATGGACAGGCAGTACGAGGAGATGAAACACCAACATACTTAGGAATCACACTAGACCGCCGAATGACATGGAAATCACAGATTAACAAAATACAGCTAAGGGCAAAACTTCGCATGGCCATCATGAAAAAGTTAGCAGGTACCACATGGGGTGCTGATGAGAATATCCTCAAAAAGCTGTACACAGGCAGAATCAGACCTGCTGTGGAATATGGCATCACAGCTTGGTCGACGGCAGCAAAGTCAAATTTTGACAGAGTAAACAGACTCCAAAACCAAGCAGCACGTATTATAACAGGGGCCCTAAAGTCTACACAAATCAACCATATGGAAAACATCACAGGGCTACAGTCAATGGAGGATAGACGTGACAGCAGAGTCTTAAAACAAGCTGAAAAATTTAAGAGGCTCGAAGGACACCCCATGTACCAAAGAATGAATAGGCTAGGAAGAGGCAGGCTCAAGCGAACTAACTTTGTCACCCAAGCAAAAGAAAAAATTAACAATAATACCATACTAGCTAGCTCAGTTGCAAAGAAAATCCCAACAAGCTCAACTATCCCACTGTGGAAAATAAGAAGCTTTCCTAAGTTAAAATCTGATATTCCAGGCATTGAAGGTAAGGGAACACAGACAGAAACACAAAGAAAGTGTATAGCAACCAAGTATATTGACCAAACATTTCCAGCGAAGCTTTGGACACATGCATATACTGATGGTTCGGCAACAAATGCAGTTGAAAATGGGGGTGCCGGCATCCTCATAAAATTAAAGAATAAAATTCACTCTATGGCAATTGCCACTGGAAAATACTGCAATAACTTCTGTGCTGAAGCAGAAGCCCTGAAACAGGCAGCTGAAACTCTTATTGAATGCAAAGCACAGGCAGAAAAACAGATAGTAATCTTTTCAGATGCCCTCTCAATAATATCAGCGCTGAAGAGCCACCAAACTAAAGGATTGAAAGATCTGATAATCTCCCTTGAAAGACTGGCCGAATGCTTCAAGAAGTGCACTATCCAGTGGATACCAGCCCATTGCAACATACCAGGAAATGAAGAGGCAGACAGACTTGCTAAAGAAGGAGGTGCCTTACAGCAAAATGATATAGAGACAACTTACGCAACGGCAAAGACCACTATAAAGGCTACATTCAAGTCCAAATGGGAAAGAGATCACCCGGGACATTTGAAAAATGACGCATATCATCAACTATCCAGAAAAGAACAGGTCATCACTTTTCGACTACGCACTGGACACAACAGATTGAGATACCATCTGTAGCACAAATACAAAATTGGTGCAACAGATCTCTGCACCTGCGGTACCAGCCCGATGACAGTCGAACACCTGCTGCAGTACTGCCCAACCTACAGTAATGAACGGGGTAGCATATGGCAACAACCCACTTCTGTGAACGAAAAACTGTTTGGAGATGTCGGGAACCTTGAGTTGACTACTGCCTTTATTAGAGTCATAAATGTGGAAGTCTGAAGGCGAACGAGGAAGAAGAAGAAGAATACCCCTGCATAACAATCAGCCTCAGGAGTGATGAAATTAAAATACTGCTCAAAATCATACAGTAAAGCAGAGGTTTTCAAACTGTGCGTCGCGGTTCAAGGGGCGTCGCGGCCCTCGGCTAAGGGCGTAGCGGTGGCTTGGGAAAAGTGTTGGGCTCGATATTAATATCTTTTTGGGTACAATTGCTTATATATAATATATAGTATAGAGAGGAGCCGCGGTGATTTATGCACAGGTCAAGGGAGCCGCGGACCAAACAAGTTTGAAAACCTCTGCAGTACAGCATAAAAAGTAAGGTAGACAGCAAAGTCCGAGAAGAGCAGTTCTAGGCGGAACAAGAGAGGCAATATTTTGCCTAAGCATATTAGCAAAATAATATTGCTGGCCTTGCTAGAACAATAATATACAGAGGTCCAAAAAAGTATATACAAGGGGATTGACATAAGTCTTGGGCCTGACCATGAAGGACATGTCACAGAGAGCTGAAATTTTGTATAGTGTTTATTCCTTTTCAGTATAGCCACCGTCTGAATTGACACACTTCCGCCATCTCTGCTTGACCTTAAAAAGACCTTGGGAGTAGAACACCCTATTTTTCAAACTAAACTAGTCATCACATGCCAGTATAACCTCTTCATCGCTGTCAAAATGATTTCATTTTAGCTGTTTTTTACGATTTGGGAATAGAAAAAAGTCTGATGGAGCCAAATCTGGAGAATATGGTGGGTGTGGAAGAATTTCAATATTCAAATCGTTGGCTGCTAGCTGCACAAGCCGTGCTTTGTGAGAGGGCGCGTTGTCTTGAAGCAAAGGAAGATTTTGAGTGCGCGTTATCTCTCGTTTCCTGGTCACAACCTTTCTTAGTTTTGTGAGAAGATGTGCATAGTACTGTCCATTAACTGTGTTGCCACGAGGCAGATAATCTTTAAAAAGGACACCTTTGCCGTCCAAAAAAACAGTCAGCATCACTTTTCCTGCAGATTTCTGCGCCCTCGGCTTGACAGGTGTTGGGGAGCCCGGGGTTTTCCATTGCATGCTGGCAATTTTGGATTCGGGGTCATAATGGTGTACCCAAGTCTCATCTACTGTCACCATGGTCTCCAAACAATTTTTTGACTGACACTTTTTGAGCAACTGTTGACAGCAATTTACCCTCGTTTGCTTCAGTTCACGTGTCAACAGTCGCGGAACCCAGCGTGCACACACTTTTCTGATGTTCAGTCTGTTGTGTAAAATTCTATAAACTGTTCTTTCATTTAGTTTTACTCTTCTAGCTATCTCCACAGTTGTCATTTTTCGATCCTGGTCAATGATTTTCTTCACTCTTGTTGCATTTTCATCGTTGCACTCTGAGGCTGGTCTACCAGATCTTGGCAGATCAGCAACATTTGAGAGGCCGCACTTAAACTGTTGACACCAGTTTTTTACCGCAGTATATGAAGGACAAGAATCACGAAACACTGGTTCCATCTCCTTGTGTATTTCTGTAGGTGTTTTTACCTGAAACATCAGAAATTTTATCACAGCTCTGGCCTCTTTCTTTTCGATTGTTTTGTCAAATCTTTGGAGCAGCAGATCCGGTCAATGGGGTACATTGCGCCGTGCACCGCAGCGGGAAAACCCATTGAAGAAACAAACGCGTACTTCACACATTCAGTGCAAATATGATGAACTTTAAATGTGCCAAGTTTCATCTTCCTCCTGTGAATCCTTCATTGACTATAAGAAGGCTTTTGAAAGAGTCCATCACGAGAAAATAATTGAATGCCTCGAAGACATAGCTATTGCTGGAAAATACATTTTTTTGGGTTCGGTGTTTGCCTTTGTGGCAGTGCAGTTATTTGTGCGCAGGTCGCGGCATCATAAAGTATCGTGTAACCGGGCTGTGTTTACTGCATCAGTGAAAGAATGTGTGTGTGTCCGTCAGCTGGTCGGGTCAGTTCAGTTAATGGTGTTGAGCGCAGGTAAATATTTTGAAGTGCGCTAACTTTTGTACGTTTCTTGGTTCAAGTCGTTACAGGCCTGTCCGCCTGAGATGGAAATTCTTGATCTTATTTTATTCTTCCTTCCCAGAGTTCGATCGTACCCTTTTTATGTTTAGTGAAAAGCAATCTCGTATAATGGTTTTGTCAAAAGTATCCAACTGTAATATTCCAACGAAAACTCAGCAATGTAGAAAAATAAAATATAGTTTATTAACGTGATTTGGAACAGCAATGTCATTGGCACAATAGTGAAGTACTTATGTCTTTCTTACACAAAGTAGTGAGTATCCAAAAATGAAAATGTAAATCCACAGGAATAATATATCCAATAGAGTAAAATACAAACTTGTCTACTTAAACTCTTTCCGTACGTAATTATTTTCAGCTCTGGACGGAATTATTTTTAAGCCCCAAAAACTTACACATACATAATTTACGTTTACTGACAATGTGTGTCTAATCATGAGTTAAGTATAACATATTATATATCAAATTAAAGTACATTGGATGAACAATATAAATCCATATGCCTTTCTAGCTAATTTTATGTTATGTTTATGTTATAACAGATAACATGTACACGGAAAAAAAAGATAACTTGAAATTTTGAACAAAAATTTTCGACTTACGTAAGGCTTGTAACATAAATTGTTATCACAATACAGTTTCACTGCTCTCTTTGTGCAGGTAATCCATTTGGAAACACAGAAAAAGTAAGAAAGTTATGGTTGATCACACAGTTTGTTCACTATTGACATATTAGTAACATATCCTGTGTGTTTTTCGGCCATTATGGCGATACGACAAAACACGATTAAAAATGAAGATAAATAAGAAAAAATCCCTTCAAACGCAAATAAAAGACATTGAAGCTTGTTGAAATTTGCCCAGTTTTGTGTTTACTTCCGTTCGAGATAAATTCCGGGCAGTATAAAATATCAGAATAGAAAGAAACAACGAAATAAATCAGCGTCTTTTAAAAGATCTTGCGGTCTCAGCGGTCGGCCATTGCGTCTTTAAAAAAATCTTGCGCACGGAATCAGTTAAAAATACTTGTCTAACCTGAACAAAACTTGTCAAGTTAAAAACAACTTGTCTTGATAATCTCAAAGACGAAGTTCTGTAAATATCCTCTCGCCTAACGAATCCTAAAATCTGTACAAGCCCCCGTCAATCACCCACGTCTCTTCTGTATATAAAGCCCACTCTTTTTCCCCACCAATTTTCACACGATGCTTTATTTTTCACACGATACCAAACATCTACATTTGCACACGCTTTTCTCAGCTTTTCGACTGTTTTCACACGACTCTCACTCTAGCAACGGAAAAAAACCCAGATAAGCAACTTCTCCCAAAACTTTCCATTCAATAAACATGCATTTACTATTTTGTTGTTTTGGGACAGCTTTTCTCAAAGCCGTGAACTTTTCATGATACTGTATTTTGTGCACAAGTGTCTTAACTACTTTTAACGTTGTTATTTCTCGTTTTATGTGGTTTTTAACACGTATTAATTGTAGTGTATGCCAAGCGGTAACACCTTCTTCTGGTGAGGCGCATTCCTTTCAACCTATTTGGCTATATCAGAGCGCATTTACCATGCCAAAAAATAAAGCGCTAAAAAGGACTCGCTAGCTACGCCAACGCCCGAGCTAGTGATTTATTCGGAAAAGACATAAGAATACTCAGTAACTTTTATTGGTACCAAACTGCTACAGTAATATCTGGAAGGAATTATTCACCATACATCGACATAAAAAGACGTGTCAGACAAGGTTGTGTGCTGTCCTCCTGTCTATTTAATCCAGTCTACACACCGAAAATTTTTCAAAAAGATACAGGAAATGTCAGGACTGAAAATAAGTTGAAGGTCAATAAACAACTTTAGATGTGCAGATTATACCGTGTTGTTAGCTGAAAGTGAACAGGATTTACAAGAACTAGTGAAGGAAGTAAACATCACAAGATAAGCATAAATGGGAAAATCCTCGAACAAGTCAAGAGCTTGTCATATCTTGGTCATATAATAACAGAAGATGTCAGATGTGAAACAGAAATCAAGAAGAGAATAGGAATGGCCAAAGCTACATACAACAACATGAGACATGTCTTCTTCTTCTTCGATCCTTAACCACCGACCGTCAAAGCAGTCAGTGGCCATCACGCCTAGTGGCGTCTTGTAGGGCAACAACAAATTGATTCCACTTTGCACGGTCGGTGGCCATCCTTCGTACAGTGCCCCAACTCTGGTTCATTCTTTGCATCTCAGCCTCCACAGTCCTCCGCCAAGTTGTTTTTGGTCGGCCTCTCTTTCGCTTTCCTTCAGGGGTCCAAAGCATAGCTGTTCTTGTGATGGCATCGGGGTCTCTTCTGAGGACATGACCAACCCAGCTCCAGCGTCTGCCAGCTATGATGGTATGCATGTCCTCTTGCTTGCTACGAGTAAGCAGATCTTGGTTGGTGATGGTATTTGGCCAAAAGATTCGGTGAATTTTTCTTAGGCATGTTGTGTGAAAAGAGGACAATTTTGACATTTCCTTCTCTGTGACTCTCCATCATTCCGCACCATAGAGAAGCACAGAAAGCACGCAACTCTGGTATAATCTTAATTTTGTGCTTGTGCAATACAATAATACAGTACTCCAGTCACATCTCCACTTCTCAGAATCATTAGCGCTATACAATATCAATACTGGATCCTCTCAGCAACAGTCGGCATCACCGTGCTAATATAATAAATAATGGCCTCCTCAAATATGCCTCATCAAAGACGCTCTCAACATTGGCGCTCTAATGTAAATATGGATCCTCTCAATAATAACAATGGATCCGGTTAGCAAACGGACATCATCCTCGCCGTGCTAACTACTTAAATGGCCTCCTCAAATATGCGCTATAATATTCTCATGGATCCTTTTAGCAACGGTCGGCATCACCGTGCTAATATAATAAATAATAATGGCCTCCTCAAATCACCTCAATGGATCCTGTTAGCAAACGGACATCATCCTCGCCGTGCTAACTACTTAAATGGCCTCCTCAAATATGCGCTATAATATTCTCATGGATCCTTTTAGCAACGGTCGGCATCACCGTGCTAATATAATAAATAATAATGGCCTCCTCAAATCACCTCAATGGATCCGGTTAGCAAACGGACATCATCCTCGCCGTGCTAACTACTTAAATGGTGAATACTCGCGGCAATTTCTCGCAAGACTGCACTCCCTGGCAGTCTGCAGTAATCTCGCCTTCACTCATCTCAGCGCGATTATATGACAACAAAAGTCATGGATCCTTACCTCTTCAAAAATACTCACAAACATAATTCTTCAATTAACTCAGGAATTACTGGCCTACACAAATAATGGCCTCTATAACTTTTGCACTGCGCAGGCATGCTCAAAACACACACTGTAGGGCCGACCTCTCCAGTCGGTGCCCAAAACAGACTGCCATTAGTTCACCCACTAGTCCCGTCTAAAAAAGACACGAGACTCGGCTGTTTAAAAAACTCAACTCAGTCTCAATAATTGCATGGGCTAGTCACTAGAGCTTACTCACAGCTCCAGACAGTTCAGAGAAAACACATCTCCGCAATTTGAACTGACCAGTGTTCGCCACGCTTACCGACTTGGAAACTTCTCGATCACACGAGGGAATTCCCCTAATACAATTTTAACTTAACATCAGCTTAACCAAGCAACGTAACCCGCAATCGAATCTATTCGCTTAACATTTTCAAGATCACTCCCCTTGCTAATATTTACTCTGTAGCAGTTGCCACACCGCCCGGGAAAAAAAATGATTTATCGTTTTTTTTTTGAAAATTTAAGTCCCAAAAATTTAGAGATAAATGAAATTATATTATATGGCTACCAAAAAATGTACCTATCCAAAAAAATGTACCTATCAAAAAATGTACCTATTAAAATAGTACATCTATAAACAATTTCAGCAATAAATGTAAAATTACAACCACAGCATCAAACATAATCAATCAAATATCCCAACGAATGTTACCGATGTAAATTACAACAAAAGCATCAATCATAATACAAGCATACCAAAATTAATCTTAATACGACACCAAGCTAAATACATTTAGTACAAGCAACAACCAATAGAAAGTGAAAGAACAAGATCAAGTAACAGAAGAATGATCTGTAGTAAAGGAAAGTAAGAAATCGGAAAATGAGAAACAATTAACAGTACCACATAATAATCAATAAGTAACACGATTTCATGAAAAATAAATACAAATTTACCAAAATACTAGTTTCATTATACTAAGTTATATAATTCACTCAAGAATACAACGAATGAAAGTATAAGTATCGAAAGAAGATGAAGTATACAAGTAGAATGAAGAGAAACGAAGATGTGATTCGAAAGTATAAACAAGATATGAACACATATCGGAAAGACGACAAACAGATAAAATGAAATGAAGAATAATCATTAAAGACGAATGGAAAGCAAAGGTATGAACGCATAGAAAGTCAATAACAATACATACTAATAAATGTTTAGATCAGACAATATCTTTCAAAAATTAAATACAAACATGATTACAAGGCACAAAACAAAATGTCAAAGTATATCCATACTAACACCACAAAAAAAATTAATTCATAACTAAACAAAGTCTAATAAGTAATTTAACTAAGTTACAAAAGTTATACTTAACTGAAAATAAATTATAAACCTTACACAAACAAATAATAGCATTTGCGATAACTAAGTTTTGACCTAACGCACAATCACCAGCTAAATAATAAAAATACATCATATTATCAAATAAGGCAAGTTTCCAAAGAAGTAATATCCCTTTCAATCATAGGGCACACAAAAATAAATTACAATGCCAAAAAACAATTTTTTTCCCAAAATTACCATACAAAATATTTCAGAACGATAAGTTATCAAAAAATAAAATTATTATTTAAGTAATTCTAAGTCATAACTAATAAACTAACAATGAAATTAACTTTTAACCAAATGAGAGAAGCATAATATATCTTATCTCTAGACAAACATTTAAATCAAAACATGTAAGTTTTTCTTTTTCCTCAAAAAATACATCACCAAAAAACCACCTAAGAAAAATACGATGTCATCTGTATATCAACTTTCCAACATACAAACATAACATAATGTATTATAACAATCCGTCTATATTCTTCAAACAAACAATAGAATAGATGTGTCTATCAATTTTACAAAAAAGTTGGATTTAATTTATAAGTTAATTCTGACTAACAATAGCGTTGAGCTTCAGTGTTATTTAACTGTAAATTTATATCTTACTCAGCCTAGTATGATATATACTATAAATAAATCTAAAATTTAATGTTACAATAGGATATGAAAAAGAAGTCCTATAAAAATACCTGCAAAGGTTTTGTTTATCAAATTAATTTGTTGCAAAAATGTTGAAAAAATCTTATTATTTAAATTCTAGGTACTATGCTCTGACAAGATCAATGTTTCACCATATGTTAACAATTCAAATACAAAATCATTTCTGATACATGCAAGATAATTTTACAAAATCATATTACACAACATAACAATAAATTCATATAATTATCCTAACAATTACAGCTACAACCCGAAAAATATACAGATCAATAATTATGATCTAAATGAGCACAGGTTTGACACCGCTCACTGCATTTATCAAAAATTACACACAAATTATTACCAACACATATGTTACACACTATCAAAACAGAATAGTATACAAATGGCATAAAAAATTGGACTGGTATATTATCGAAACAATCATATATGTTCTACAAAAAAATATATATGTAGCAATCAAATGATGCATAAAGATGAACATCATAATGTTTCAAAGAAATTACAAATATTTTAATAAAACATCATATGATATATTATCCACTGAATACAATAACATGTAATATTCTAAAAAATAAATCAGCTGTAAAAAAAAATATTCCCGACAATCTGTCAATAATTCTTGATCCTCCAAAAAGTGACTCGTCAGATGTATAGCGAGACGCTCATAGATTCCGCTTGATAGATAATCCACATTCTTCACGAATAATGTCAACAAGGGCGCCAACTCATCACAACGTCGCACGCTACGAGATAATACAAATGAAAATCTCTTATAATCATCTGTCAGATTTAATAAGGAAAAACGGAAAATCAACTTTCACGTTTATCTATACCCTGTGGTGGAGTAGAGTCTTGGCCCCTTTTCACAGATCTCAACAAGTCCCCCTTAAACGTGTAAACATCACAGAAGGCTTAGAGATCACTTGACCGTAACGAAAGTTCATCCCTGTTGTAGGCTGAAAAAAATTACTCCATTCACAAGAACGAGATGACCTTTCGACACCACTAGTGTGACAATCAATAGTATTATTACTTCGCTTGTTAATAACTTTGCTCTCATGTGGAGTACAGCTAGCCTGGTTACGATTTCTATAATTGCTGTTAAGAACATTGTTATTTGTTCTATTGACACAGTTGTACTGTTTTACATTCCAGTTAGCATAATTACGATTAGCATTTTCTCTTGGATAAAAATATCTACTAGATAGAACTGGCTTTTTATCAAAAAGTTTATTACCAGATTGACAAACTTTCACATAATTATTTCCACTATAATTTCTAATACTCTTAGAATCACGATGTTGTGATCTGTCAAATTGTTTCTTGTTTTTAGGCAAAGAAACGTTACTATATGAAGAACTCCCTTGGTACATTCTAACCTCAGGGTTATTTCTCCTATCAAAAATGCTTTTATCTTCGCTTGTTTCAATGTGTTTCAGAAATGGGTCACACTGACTTGACTGGGTATGACCAGAAGGTTTGATATTTTCTTTATTGTTTTTCACAAAATATGTTTCCTTCCTGGAATAAGGAGTGCTATCTTTCTTCCATGTTATCAAGCCATCAGAGTTCTCACTTAATACTTGGTTTGTTTTTAACACCCTGACTTGATATTTATTCCTGTTTATTTCATTATCTACAGGACTGTCTAATACTGTAGATTTTCCTTTGCTAGCTTGCCACCAGGAACCAATATCGTTAGCATCATCGGCATTGCGTTGAAAGTTATATTTCCCTCGAAAAGATTTATGTCCACTATTTTTGACTTTAGAATGCACAAAAAGTGTATAGGACTGACTTTTTGCTTTATGTCTTCCACTGTCAACACTGACAGAAGACCACATTTTTTTCTTCAAGAGAATGTCAAGTAGACCATCTATTCTCATTCTGGCTTCTGAAATTTGAATATCTTTAAGTGCAATATCTGCACTTAATTTCTTGCTTAAGCTCTCAGCTCTTAAAACATTACAGCTTTCCTCTGCTAGTAAATTTTTAATCTTAGTGACCTTCTCTTTCTCAGCCATCAACTCTACTAATGCCTCTTTATCATCCTTTTCTTTTTTCCTTCTTAACTGAGTCAACTCTAGCTGTAGTGACTGAATCTTAATATCATCACTGCTCTTATTAAGCTCATGAATCTTTTTCTCTTCATGTTCGCCACCGAGATTTGCAATATCATCTAATAAATCAAGGAGCGTTTCTGTATACGTCCTAATATGTTCATCAGTCTCAAGTTTCAATTTCTCATAACTCTGCTTATTTTGTTGGGCCTCCTGTGTAATATTTTCCACCTCAATTTTCTTCTCTTTCATCTGAACTTCCAATTGCTTTATGTTCAACAATGCTGAATCCAAACTTGCTTGAACACTAGCAAGTTCTGAGTTTGATTTGCCTAAATCTTCTGTAAGTTTAGAGACTTTTTCATGTAACTCACTTACTTCAGCAGTACATTCTATGAAACTTTCCCTTTGCTCTAGGGTACTCTGTTTTATGTCCAGTTGCTTCTTCTCTTCTAGCTTCCTTTTCCGATACCTCTCATTAATTTCATCAATTTTCTTTTCACAAATCAGTCTTGTTATTTCAGACTCAGTCAGCTCACGGTCTCCAAATCCTAATAGTTCACGGTATTTGTCATACTCCCACATTTTATAAGAGTTTCAACTGACTTAATCAACTGCTGTACACCAACTCCTGTTATAGTACCTATGCATCAACATATTGTACAATCAATCGATATAATTATCGAAACAAAACGACACTTATCAACAGGAAATAGCGGTGGATAGTATAGGCAGACTTGCTGACATGCAGAAAAGTGGCACAATCTACACAGAACAAAACCACTTATCTTAATATACTTCCGTCCCTTCCGCCAACACACCAGATATCACAAAGTTCTGCAGATAAAAACGTTCCAGCGCAGAAAGGTACACGAAATAGACTTTCTTCTCTTCAGGTTCTTGCCAAAGTGTAGAATGCGCTCAACACAGCATCAGCACACAAAAAACACATTGGCCACCAATATATGTAACCGCTCGTTTTAATAACATTCATGATATAATGAGAGTGGGTGTTTAGTTAATGCTTAAAATGTTCATGCGCCCACACAGAGCAGAACATAATTCTTATATCACGCGAATGTCGAAAATATCAAATTCTATACGACTAACATACCACTGCTACACACGAGATACCGTTAGTGAATTCAACCTGTTTGTTGATATAGATTTCGCCACACAGGCTATTTATGGTCATGCGTTACTACTGTCACGACTACTGTTTTCCTACCATGTTAAATGTTGCAGTGAGTGTGCGTGGGTACATTCACACACTACAGGTACACGCATCAGAGGCATGAAATGGTGTAATGGCAGGTGAAAGTTAATGACGTTTATTACACCACAACACGTTACGTTAATATAGAATACACAGTCATAATCAAATTACAAGTCATAGCAATACAATAATACAGTACTCCAGTCACATCTCCACTTCTCAGAATCATTAGCGCTATACAATATCAATACTGGATCCTCTCAGCAACGGTCGGCATCACCGTGCTAATATAATAAATAATGGCCTCCTCAAATATGCCTCATCAAAGACGCTCTCAACATTGGCGCTCTAATGTAAATATGGATCCTCTCAATAATAACAATGGATCCGGTTAACAAACGGACATCATCCTCGCCGTGCTAACTACTTAAATGGCCTCCTCAAATATGCGCTATAATATTCTCATGGATCCTTTTAGCAACGGTCGGCATCACCGTGCTAATATAATAAATAATAATGGCCTCCTCAAATCACCTCAATGGATCCGGTTAGCAAACGGACATCATCCTCGCCGTGCTAACTACTTAAATGGCCTCCTCAAATATGCGCTATAATATTCTCATGGATCCTTTTAGCAACGGTCGGCATCACCGTGCTAATATAATAAATAATAATGGCCTCCTCAAATCACCTCAATGGATCCGGTTAGCAAACGGACATCATCCTCGCCGTGCTAACTACTTAAATGGTGAATACTCGCGGCAATTTCTCTCAAGACTGCACTCCCTGGCAGTCTGCAGTAATCTCGCCTTCACTCATCTCAGCGCGATTATATGACAACAAAAGTCATGGATCCTTACCTCTTCAAAAATACTCACAAACATAATTCTTCAATTAACTCAGGAATTACTGGCCTACACAAATAATGGCCTCTATAACTTTTGCACTGCGCAGGCATGCTCAAAACACACACTGTAGGGCCGACCTCTCCAGTCGGTGCCCAAAACAGACTGCCATTAGTTCACCCACTAGTCCCGCCTAAAAAAGACACGAGACTTGGCTGTTTAAAAAACTCAACTCAGTCTCAATAATTGCATGGGCTAGTCACTAGAGCTTACTCACAGCTCCAGACAGTTCAGAGAAAACACATCTCCGCAATTTGAACTGACCAGTGTTCGCCACGCTTACCGACTTGGAAACTTCTCGATCACACGAGGGAATTCCCCTAATACAATTTTAACTTAACATCAGCTTAACCAAGCAACGTAACCCGCAATCGAATCTATTCGCTTAACATTTTCAAGATCACTCCCCTTGCTAATATTTACTCTGTATCAATCTGCTTACTCGGAGCAAGCAAGAGGACATGCACACCATCATAGCTGGCAGACGCTGGAGCTGGGTTGGCCATGTCCTCAGAAGAGACCCCGATGCCATCACAAGAACAGCTATGCTTTGGACCCCTGAAGGAAAACGAAAGAGAGGCCGACCAAAAACAACCTGGCGGAGGACTGTGGAGGCTGAGATGCAAAGAATGAACCAGAGTTGGGGCACTGTACGAAGGATGGCTGCCGACCGAGCAAAGTGGAATCAATTTGTTGTTGCCATACAAGACGCGACTAGGCGTGATGGCCACTGACTGCTTTGACGGTCGGCGGCTAAAGAACAAAGAAGAAGACAGGAAATTATGGATAAAGTAAAACGAAGAGACATCACAATTTTGATGAGTGACATAAATGCAAAGATAGGTACAGTCAACACCGGATTTGAAGAAGTCATGGGAAAACATGGGCTAGAAATAATGAATGAAAATGGGGAACTATTCGCAAACTTCTGTGCTTTAAATCAACTGGCTATAGGAGGAAGCATGTTTCCGCATAAGAGAATACACAAGGCAACATGGATATCACCAGACCATAGAATATAAAATCATATTGATCATATATGCATAAACAAGAAGTTTAGATCATCATTTCAGGATGTAAAGGTATATAGAGGAGCAAATGTGGCATCAGATCACCATCTTCTGATAGCCAAAGTAAAAATGAAACTCAAGAGATATGCAACAATGCAAAATTATAGACAACAGTTTAATGTAGGACAGCTAAGAAATCAAGAAACAAGTGACAAATTTGCGGTCACAGTATCCAACAAATTCCAAGTGCTCCAACAGCTGGAAGATGTAGAGAATACAGAAGACTATTGGCAGCAGGTCAAAACTGTATGGAAGGAGACATGTCAAGAAATACTGGGGAAAAGGAAAGACAACAAAAAGCATGGATAACAACAGATACCATCAATAAGATAAAAGGCAGAAAAAACAAGAAAGCGGATTCAAACACAAGCAAAACCAGAAGTTCCAAAGCCAAGGCTCAAGAAGTGTACACAGAAGCAAACAAAGAAGTAAAAAGAAGTATCAAAAGAGACAAGAGGAAGTATATTGAGGAGTTAGCAAGAGAGGCAGAAGATGCTGCAGCCAAAGGAAATATGAGAGAACTGTATAGCAGCACAAAGAAGCTAACAGGGAAATACAAGCAAACAAGTTGCCTCATAAAAGACAAGAATGGGAAACTGCTCAGCAATATACAAGAGCAAATGAAGAGGTGGACAATATATTTTGGGGACCTTCTCAATAGACCAGCTCCACAAAACCCCTCGGACATCCAGCCAGCAGAAGAAGAGCTACAAATTAACGGTGAAAGACCAACGAAGGAAGAAATAAAGAAAGCCATAAAGCTTCTAAGAGATGGAAAAGCGTATGGACCTGATGGCATTCCAGCAGAGGCCATCAAAGCAGATATCGACACGGCTACAGAGATGTTATATAAATTACTTGGCAAAGTCTGGGAAAAAGAAGAGATACCAGCAGAATGGAAGGAAGGATATCTGGTTAAGTTGCCTAAGAAGGGAAATTTACAAGAGTGCACAAATTATAGAGGAATAATGTTACTATCAGTGCCACGAAAAGTATTAAACAGGATTATCCTTCAGAGATTAAAAGAGTCCATAGACAAGAAACTGAGAGATGAACAAGCAGGTTTTCGACAAAACAGATCATGTACAGACCAGATAGCCACTTTGAGAATAATAGTTGAACAAAGTCTGGAATGGAATTCACTACTATACAAGGGGATTGAGATAAGTCTTGGGCCTGACCATGAAGGAGTCACAGGTGGAAGATGAAACTTGGCACATTTAAAGTTCATCATATTTGCACTGAATATGTGAAGTACGCGTTTGTTTCTTAAATGGGTTTTCCCGCTGCGGTGCACGGCGCAATGTACCCTATTGACCGGATCTGCTGCTTCAAAGATTTGACAAAACAATGGAAAAGAAGGAGGCCAGAGCTGTGATAAAATTTATGATGTTTCAGGGGAAAAGACCTACAGAAATACACAGGGAGATGGAACCAGTGTTTCGTGATTCTTGTCCTTCATATCTTCTTCTTCTTCTTCTTCGTTCGCCTGAAAAGGACGGTGGTTGCGTTGTGTCTGTTTACGCCTAAGCTGTGATATCTGCACCTTTTGGTCGACACATCCGACTTCAGCACGGCATTTTTTAGGGACCGGGTTTGCCTTCCCATTGCGATCCGCACTCGCTCAGCCAGACTGTACTGCTGCAAACTGTTTCCAGGACACCACGTGGAGGTGGAGTGCGGTCTTGACCAGCTCTGGTCCTGATGCAAGCAGTACAGCTATGGGTCGGTGACTGCATTCATTATTGCTGCATCTTGGGGTCCCGTCCTTCATATACTGCGGTAAAAAACTGGTGTCAACAGTTTAAGTGCGGCCGCTCAAATGTTGCTGATCTGCCAAGATCTGGTAGACCAGCCTCAGAGTGCAACGATGAAAATGCAACAAGAGTGAAGAAAATCATTGACCAGGATCGAAGAATGACAATTGTGGAGATAGCTAGTAGAGTAAAACTAAATGAAAGAACAGTTTATAGAATTTTACACAACAGACTGAACATCAGAAAAGTGTGTGCACGCTAGGTTCCGCGACTGTTGACACGTGAACTGAAGCAAACGAGGGTAAATTGCTGTCAACAGTTGCTTAAAAAGTGTCAGTTAAAAAATGTTTTGGAGACCATGGTGACAGTAGATGAGACTTGGGTACACCATTATGACCCCGAATCCAAAATTGCCAGCATGCAATGGAAAACCCCGGGCTCCCCAACACCTGTCAAGCCGAGGGCGCAGAAATCTGCAGGAAAAGTGATGCTGACAGTTTTTTTGGGACGGCAAAGGTGTCCTTTTTAAAGATTATCTGCCTCGTGGCAACACAGTTAATGGACAGTACTATACACATCTTCTCACAAAACTAAGAAAGGGTGTGACCAGGAAACGAGGGATAACGCGCACTCAAAATCTTCCTTTACTTCAAGACAACGCGCCCTCTCACAAAGCACGGCTTGTGCAGCTAGCAGCCAACGATTTGAATATTGTTTGGTAAAGAATCGAGAATTAGAGAGTCTATTAAGTAACTCTTCTAATAAAGGCATAGGTTCAGCATCGAACTTCGTAACTTGGTTTAATTTGCGATAATCGACGCAAAGGCGTATGTTCTTGTCTTTCTTTCGAACAATAAACATGGACGAAGAGTATGCTGAATTGGATGGTTCAATTATTTTCAATCTTATCATTTCATCTAATTCTTTCTCGACCTGTGTCTGAAAGTGAATAGGAATAGGGTAAGGTCTAACCCTGATAGGATTATGGTCAGTAAGTATTATGTCATGTTCAATGACATGAGTGTGTCCAGGAATGTCAGTAAGGACATCCTGAAATGTTTGTAACATGGAAGAGACTTGTCGCTGTTCCTCAATAGATAAATTAGTAGAAACAGTAAAGTTTTTCCATGATTCCGTAGAATGAAGTGGAATCATTGGAAGAGGAAGATTAACATGAGAGAAAGTAGTTTCCTCATCCTGTATAACCGACAGGGATGAGTACTGACCATGTGGGACTGGAGAATCGTCCGTCGCATGGAAAATAGGTCGCAAATAGTCTGGTCTTTCATGAAATTCCGTGAGCATGTTTATATGAAAGGTTTTATGCTTTCCGTCAATATCGACAACATAGTTGACATCGGAAATTCTTGAGACTATAGTATATGGACCTTTCCATGCAATAAGAAGTCTGTTTTCCTTACAAGTGAGCAAAACAAATGCTTTATCGCCAGGACAAAGTTGTCGTAGGCATCTATTCTTGATTGCAAACTGACTTGCCTTTTCTTTAGCAAATTCGGATGAGGAAGTTGCTAATTTGCATGCTTCGATAATCGTTTGCCTGAGAGCAATAACATACTCATATGAAGATTGTGTGTCATTGTCAATATTATCAGCAGTTATAAGATCATGAAGTAAAGACACAGGACCGCGCGGTCGCGCGCCAAAGACAAGTTCAAAAGGAGAAAACCCTGTATGTTCGTTGGGGACCTCTCTATATACAAAGAGAGCAGCGGGTAAAACCCTGACCCAATCCTGAGGATGATCCTCAGTTATCTTCCCAAGTAAGTTCTTGAGTGTTCTATTCAAACGCTCAACTAACCCATTAGACATTGGGTGATAAATACTACTCAAAGACCTTTTAATATGCAGAGTAGACATTACCTGCGACATAGTGTCTGATATCAATTGTGTGCCATGGTCTGACAATATTTCTCTGGGAAAACTGTCGTGAAACATTCTAAATCCACATATATAAATTAAAAAGTAAATGTAAAGCCTAACACATTAATTCAATAAAAGGGAAAGAAGAATGGTTAAAGACCCGTGCTTTCCAATAGCGTACGCCTGTGTTAATAGAACGTCATGCTAGTTGAACAAGAAACCCCCTTTTTATGCTCCGTCTGCATAAAACTACACACGTTCGAAAAATACAACTAGTACTGTGTTTCTTAGAAAACCTTGAGATACGCAAGCTGCTTAATGACCTAGATTAATACTAGCATTAATTTCATTTTATACACTGCGTAATGAAAGACAGATGGAATTAGGATAGAGAGAGAGAGGGCTGAACGGAGGAACGCAGACAACACTAACACGCGTCTCGCGATATAAAATTAATGCCACCCCCAAGCGTAAGGCATGAAGCACTAACTTTTTTTTCAAATCGACAGTGATAAAAAACACTACCAATACGAGGGTTAGGTTTTAAAAACCTGTTTAATGCTTATTAGTAAACATGACATTATACTGTTTTATGTCTGAAAGCCTGACAGTACAGAAGACACCACATCGTATCGAAATAAACGGGAGGTAGAAGAAAATGCATATTTTGAACGCAGCCACTTAGCCCCATTAAATTTATATATTTGGGTTCCTTAGGACTTGCTGACAAAGAATATGTTAAGTGTTACGCAAATAGTCTAGGAATTAACAAATTATAACCAAAAGAAAATAGTGAGGTTGTCTGACAGCACCAAATAATAATCGCTCAGTGGCAAGTTTTAAAACCACCATTTTACGGGAAACAGGCCAACAAGTTAAATCCTATTTGATTGGCTAGAAGTATATGTAAAGCGAAACACGATTAGTCGGACTGCAAATAATATTTTTTGTTGTTATGGGAAACGTAGGAAGGGTAATTTTTTTCAAAAGCGTGTGTAAACATGGTCCTATTGGCTAGACCATTTGATATAGTCAATTAGGAGCGTCTGTTCAGTGCCACATTTTAAAATAAACTTACTAAGAAACAGTGCGTTGAGAACCAGCTCATATTTTTTCTAAATAAAAGCCTGGGACAGAGGCAGATCGGAATTGTGCCATATTCATCGCCAGTCAACGTATTTGTTTATTATTTCCATGAATTGTGGTAAGATTGACATATTTGATATCTTTTTGATGAAAATTGAATGTGAATTGATAATTTATGTCTGTATATGTGTGTGGTTCAGTAGCATACATGAGGCAAAGCCTAGATATTGCTCCAACCTGAACAAAACTTGTCGGAGAAAAGTATAACTGCATGGAATTGCCAAATAGTACTGTGACACCTATCTTATTGACTAGAAGGAAATAATGCTGGAATTGCAGAGGCGTAGTAACCATTAGGGAGAAGAATACTGGTGTAAATTGTTTCAGATGAAGCTAACAGTTGGCCTACCGCTCTGAACTCAGTGTTTGTTATATATTGTGTTTCAGTGTGGAAATAGATTATAAATTAGTTCTGAAGTAGGAGGTACAACCTTCTTGTTTCAGGGACCGTGGTCCTAACTTATTGAAGCAGCACCTGGTCTGAGTTTTGCTGAATCCAGAAGGCTGGTAGCTTACTCCTTGGTCCAGATAGCGACCAGTGTGGTGTCTCAAGAATACGGTGAAGCAAGCGAGCAGAGGAGACTGTTTCCTGCCGCCCTCACAGAAGATAAGATTCTGTGGCCAGAGCAGCTCAATCTTATGTACCCCCTCAAAAATTGACAGTATATTAATTAAAGAGGGACAATTAATTGTTTCAAATGACAGGAGCTGTGAACTTTTCCCAATACTATTTCCTCCAAAAGCAAACACTTGAAGTCATGATGACAAACAATCACCTAGCTTGAAAAAGCCAGTATTACCTCATAGTACTACATCACAACTTACACACATATGATAATAATAATAATATATGTCAATACAAAGATCATATCTAGAAATTGTGTACATATGTCGTGAGACATTCTAAATACACATATATAAATTAAAAGGTACATATAAAGCCTAACACATAAATTCAATAAAAGGATAGAGAAATGGTTAAAGACCCGTGCTTTCCAATAGCGTACGCCTGTGTTAATAGAACGTCATGCTAGTTGAACAATAAAAACCCCTTTTTATGCTTCGTCTGCAAATTGTAAAGTTTCCACGTTAATAATAAAGCCTATAGCAGCATACACGCGTTTCCACAACACAATAAAACGTGTACTGCATTTCTAAGAAAACCTTGAGCTAGGCAAGCTGCGTAATGACCTAAATTAATACTTCCATTAATTTCATTTTATACACGGCGTGATGAAAAGACAGATGAACTTAGGATAGCGAGGGAGGGCTGAAAGCAGGAACGCATGCAACCCTAACACGCGTCTCGCGATACAAAATTAATGCCATCACGCGTGTAAGGCCACAAGCACTAACTTTTTTTTTCAAATCGACAGTGATAAAAAACACTACCCATACGAGAGTTAGGTTTAAAAACCTGAAAAATGCTTATTAGGAAATATGACATTATACTGGTTTACGTTTGAAAGCCTGACAGTACCCAGACACCACATCGATCGAAGTGAACGGGTGGTAGAAGAAAATGCATATTTTGAACGCAGCCCCTTAGCCCCATTAAATTTATATAATTGGGTTCCTTAGGACTTGCTGACAAAGAATATGTTAAACGTTACGCAAATAGTCTAGTAATTAACAAATTATAGCCAAAATAAAATGGTGGTGCTGTCAGACAACACCAAAATCAGAATTGCGCAGTGGCAGGTTTTGAAACCACCATTGTACGGGAAATAGGCCAACATGTTACATCCTATTTGATTGGATAGAAATAAATGTAAGGCTAAACACGATTAGTCGGACTATAAATACTAATTTGGGTTGTTAGGGGAAACGTGAGTAGGAGTACTTTTTTTGAAAAGCTGTGTAAACATGGCACGATTGGTTAGACCCGCCAATATAGGCAATTAGGAGCGTCAGTTCAGTACCACATGTTAAAATAAACTTACTCAGAAACAGTGCGTTGAGAGCCAGATCATATTTTTCGAAATAAAAGTCTGGGACAAGGCAGATCGGAATTTGTGCCATTATTCATCGTCAGTCAACGTATCTGTGTATTATTTCCATGAATTGTGGTAAGCTTGATATATTCAATATCTTTTTAATGAAAATTGAATGTAAATTGATAATTTATGTCTGTATATGTGTGTGGTTCAGTAGCGAACATGAGGCAAAGCCTATATAGTGCTCCAACCTGAACAGAAGGTGTCGGAGAAAAGTAAAACTGCATGGAATTGCCAAACAGTACACTGACACCTATCTTATTGACTAGAAAGAACTAATGCTGGAATTGCAGAGGCGTGGTAACCATTAGGGAGGAGTATACTGGTGTAAATTGTTTCAGATGAAGATAGCAGTTGGCCTACCGCTCTGAACTCAGTGTTTGTTATGTATTGTGTTCAGTCTGGAAATAGATTATAAATTAGTTCTGAAATAGGAGGTACAACCTTCTTGTTTCAGGGACAGTGGTCCTAAAGTTATTGAGCAGCACCTGGTCTGAGCTTTGCTGAATCTAGAGGCTGACAGCATACTCCTGGGTCCAGATAGCGACCAGTGAGGTGTCTCCAGAACACAGGGGAGCAATCGAGCAGAGGAGTCTTTTCCTGCCGCCATCACGAAAGTTAAGCCTCTGTGGCCAGAGAAGCTCAACATTATGTGTCCCCCTCTAAAATTGACATTATAGTAAAACAGAGGGACAATACATTGTTTAAATTGATAGGAACTGTGAACTTTTCCCCATACTATTTCCAAGATAAACAAACACTTGAAGTCATGATGACAAATAACAACATAGCTTGAAAAACAAAACCAGTATTACCTCATAGTACTACTACAAAACTGACACACATAGGATAATACTAATAAAATATGTCACTACAAGGTTCATATTTATAAATTATGTACATATAAATTGTGATTACATATGATTGTGATTCCTGGTTCACTGTGTAGTTGAATCAGGATATCTATTAGTGAAAGTAATTAATACATATATATATTTGAAATTTTACCATTGACTAATTTAAGATAGTCTTATAAAGTGTTATATGTGTGTGAGTGTCACAGTGTTGTACAGTGTTGTGGAATAAAATAAATTGTTTATCTGTCTGTGGTTGTTGTGACTTACACTACATCATTTTCATAACCCTAGACATTCAACGTAGTCATCACAATATTCCAGAATATTTCTGACTGAGGTATAAATGTGGTAGCAAGTAAGGTTATCTGTAAAACACTACACCTATTAGATACAGATACCTTCACAGCTGATCTCAGTCAATACACTAAGTCCCCTATAACTATTTATCTCATCCCACTTTACCACAACATATAACTTGTGATTACATTTGATTGTGATTCCTGGTTCACTTTGTAGTTGAATCAGGATATCTAATATTTGAAGGAATTAATACATATATTTTTAAACTTTAAAACTTGACTTATTAAGATATTCTTATAGAGTGTTTTATGTGTGTGAGTGTCACAGTGTTGTAAAGAGTTGTGGATTAAACTAAATTGTTTATCTGTCTGTTGTTGTTGTGACTTACACTTCATCATTTTCATAACCCTAGACATTCAACGTAGTCATCACAATATTCCAAAATAATTCTGACTGAGGTCTAAATGTGGTAGCAAAGTAAGGTTATCTGTAAAACACTACAATTATTAGATACAGATACCTTCACAGCTGATCTCAGTCAGTACACTAAGTCCCCTATAGATATTTATATCATCCCACTTTACCACAAAAACCCAAACGAGAAAATATCAGCCAAAGAGCGTCTGCGATATCGGCAGTGGAAATGCTCTTAAGAGGTATAGCCTCTGGCCAACGTGTGCACATGTCAACGCATGTTAGGATAAATTGATGCCCTCTTGCCGACTTGATCTTAAAAGGACCAATAATATATATAGCCATCTTCTGAAACGGCCGAATAGGAACGTCTGCAGCCTGGATAGGTGCAGCATGTCACGGACCTCTCGATTTAACCTCTTGACATATTTTGCAAGATTGGCAATAAATGCGTATGTCCTTATTCACAAATGGCCAAAAGAAAGCCGCAAGAACTCTCGACCTAGTGCAAGAAAAACCCATATGTCCAGCACACTGAGAGTCGTGAGCATTATGCAGAATTTGGACTATCATACTCTTGGGCACAAGAATTTGTGAATGCCTAGACGTAGATGAGTCTTGTACCATACGCACAAGTACACCATTCTTCATTGTAATCCAAGATTTGGGATTTGTGTTCTGATTTGGATCACCTTTTTTCGCCAGAATGAAGAATTTTTTTAAAGAAGGATCATCTTCTTGCAGTTTTATAAAAGTGTCACGCGAAATTACCAAGTGATCATCTTGGCTATGCACTTCATTACCTTCAGTCGATGAAGTTTGAGGGATATTAAGAGCTTGTGCTCTTGTGACCACTGCATTGGACATGATGGATATTTTGTTCTTCCCAAGCAGCTATCTGCTGCGGGGTGCATTCCCTAACTCCGTGAATACGACCGATAATAAGATCAGCAATAGGATTCGGCAGAAGACACGCGTGGACATCTCCCGTAAAGAAAGGAGTAGCAATGTGAACGATAGCAGTTGGATACTTTTCCAAAGTACCACCAAATGTTACACATTTGACCACTTTTCCCGTCGCACAGGAAAGATTTATAAGAGATTGCCTAACTCCGATAGTAGTACATCCAGAATCGAAAAGGACTTCGACTGTATTATTATTCAATAGTCCTTTATGCAAGATAATAGAACCTCTCCCGTCATGTGCAGCTGCAGCAGGAAGAGCGGGAAGAGGGTGACCACAACTCAAGGTAGATACAGTAGTAGGTTCAAATAGTGTCGGGCATTGGGGGCATTGAAATGCTCTCCCAAAATCGAAAGCAGAACATGTGATAGCACTAGTATTACCTTTATTATTGTTTGCTTCATTACTAACTACCTGTGACTCTTGTTGAGCACAGTTAGCATGACGACACGATTTATTATTATTGTGTCGAGCCCTACCACGGCTATTATTTCTTTTATAGTTATTGTTATCTGATCTATTGTTATCATTGTTTTGGTTTGAATTGCAGTTTTTACAATTATGGTTATCATTTTCTTTTTGCTGAAAATATCTACCATATGAATTTTGTTGTCTCCTTGGATAGCTAGTATAGTTCCTACTATAACTACCCCTACGAAAGTTTCTATAATTGTTTGCTCCATAATATCGAGGACTGTCAGATCTCCTCCAGTTCTTTGAAGAAGAACTATTGCCATATGGATCATTATGATCCTGTGTAAAGTTACGACCATTTTTCCTGTCAAAGTTGCGTTGACCACTTTGAAATTTATGATGAAAGTTAGGACCAAACGGTGCTGCAGAAGCAACTGGCAAACCCTCCTTAACTTTAGAATTACTAACAGTTACATGAGGGTGCGCAGTGACATACTGGCAACAATGTTCTTCCATTTCTTTTATGTTTTTAGGTTTGCGCTCATGTAGAAAGGCAAGAAAAGACTCATTGACAGATGACATAACTTTGTCTCTAAGTAATAAGTCCATAAGGGCTTCAAATGTATGTTCTGTTTTAGACAGCTCAATCCATCGTGTGAACGTAAGACGTATTTTCGAGATGAATTCTGAGAATTCTACCCCAGTTTCTGGTAACATAGTCTTAAAGTAAAGACGATAACCGTCTTCGGTAAGTTGATATTTCTTTAACAAGACTGCCATGACAACATCATAATTATTCTTGTCAGGCTCATCTACCATGCTTAACATATTTAAAGGTTCACCTTTAAGTATCTCCGACAACTGATTAACATATTGTGACTTATCTACCTTATGAGTTTGACATGACCGTTCAAATCTATCCAGATAGAACGTTATATCGTCAATGGAAGAATTGAAAGCAGGTAGCTTGACCTTGTAAGTAGCAGCATTTGTCTTATCAGAAGTTGACTGTTTATTTGGATCATTACCCATATTCATCAACTTCTATTTTTCTAACTCCAAAGTTAAGAGTTTTGCTTTATGTTCCATTCTTGCTTTTCTCTCCTCGGCTTCTCTGTCTAATCTTTTATTTTCAGCCTCAGATTCTATCCTTTTCTGCTCGGCTTCTCTTTCTAATCTTTTATTCTCAGCATCATCTTGTATCTTTTTCTGCTTGGCCTCAGCTTGTATTTGCATTTTCTTTTCTTCAGCAGCAGCTTGAAGTTTTCTCTCCTCAAATTCTCTTTGTTGCTGAATTTTTCTCTCTTCAGCTATAGTGAGATTGAAACACGACAAATAAGAGCAAGGAAAGAAAAGGATGAAAAAGTGACATTAGAAGAGTTAACGGCAGAAAGAGAGGAAATGATTAAGATAGAGAAATCACTTGTGGAGGAAAGATGCAAAGTTTTGATAGTTGATAAGTTAAACAAATAACTAAGTGAAGAAATTTCACTCAAAAATGTTGAAATTACAGAATTAAGAAAAAGAATGGAAGGATTACTTGATATTGTCTTGGGCAATAAGGTGTTGTCTACTGTCAATGTTGACAATGTTAGACAGAAAGTTGTTTATCAACAAGACACTACAGCAAAGAGTCAGCCTCATACACTCATTGCTGATAGGAATGTCAACCATAGTGGACATAGATGTTTTCGGTGAAAATACAACTTCCCAAGTACAGCGATACTGCCCCTAATAGTACTGATTCTTGGCGTCAGGCCAACAAAGAAAATTCTAATGTAACAGTCAGTTCGGTAGATTACGATAAAAATTTTGATAAATTTCAGGTCAAAACTCCTAAGATCAACCGTGTGTCTAATTCTGGAAACCATAAAGATTCAAGCAGTCCTGTTACTTACCATACTAAGTTCGAACAGTATGAGTCATTTGTTAAACACATTGCCGTAGGCAAAAATAAAAACAGTTTTAGTAGGAAAGATAATACTGATGTTAGACAGTACCAAGGGAGTTCATCAAATAATAATTTTTCTTCTCCAAGAAATAAGAGACAAGTTAACAGATCTCAAAATTTTGGTTCTAAGAATTTTGGAAATTATGGCAGAAATAATTACACTAAAGATTATCAATCTTGCAGTAATTTTTCGGGAAGACAACAAGACCCATCTAATAGATATTGTTATCAAAGGAGAGATGTTAACCACAACAATGCTAACTGGAGTTTAAAACATAACAATGGGCCCAAACAAAGAGGAAATAATAATAGATATTTTGATCAAAGGATAAATAATAAGCGCAACTATGCTCAACATGAGCCCAAAATTATTATAAATCAAGGTAACAATAATAATAATGTCTCAAATACTACTGCTTGTTATGCTTTTAATTTTGAGAGAGCATCTCGTTGTCTTGAGTGTGGAACTTTATTTCAGCCTACAGCGACGACGACCTTAGGTTGCGGTCATTTTCTTCCTAATCCTCCTGTGTTGTCTACATGTGACAAAGGAAGGGTTATTGAACATCATAAAGAGGCCAGAAGTTTACACAGCCACAAGTGATAGTTAATTGTGAAGTTACCCTCTCCGTTTTTCCTCATTAAATCTTACCGATGATTAAAATAGAAATTTTTATTTGTATTTTCTCACAGCAGCGGCTTTGCGATAAGAGTCAGTGCTCCTATGTTACATTAGCTGTGAGAGGAATATGTCAGCTTGCGCCCGTGTGTCTGATCAAGCGGAGCCAGTACGCGTGTTAACCCCACATTAGATGTGTTTCCTCGTGGTGTCTATGGAATGTTTCAAGACCGCGGCAGTTGTTTCCTACTTAATTTTTTTTTTTAAGATAGTTGATTATTGTATTGTATCGTATAGGACATTATATAGTATGGTACATTATATAGTGTTGTATTAGATATTGTGTATGTTCATTTTTATGCACTATTTCAACATTATATTATTTTTTTAATATGATTGTGTACTGATTACACCATTTCATTACCATATTTTTTTGTGTTTTTATAGCGCACCATTCGATTTCCTTGTGGTTCATATATTATTGTGTTTTGATAAGCGTTGCACACATGATGATTGTAATAAGGTGTAGCATATCAGTTGGTAGTAACATGTCTTTAACTTTTTGATGAAGGCAGTGGGATGCTAGTGTCTACACACTGGTCGGAAGACTGTGCCCACTTGAACCGTATAATTATTTATCTTCATGCTCTGTATTGGAGCTTGGAGCTACGATAGCTGGTACATCAAACATTGATGTCTTTTTGCAGCTGTGTTTGTTGGGATAGTTTTTTATGCATGATGAGATTGTCAGCCTGTTATGGTATGCTTGTAATGAATACTTTATTATACTTTTCTTATATTTGTGGTCTAAGGGATTTAACCTGTGATTATGTTTTCCTTTTGATACAGGTTAGATTTATTTGTTATGTCCCTTGACTCGGCTGATTTTCGGTTTGGATTAGCCTTCCAGATTGTTCGAAATTGCCTTATATGGTTATAGACAAGATTGTACGAGACGGCCTTATATGGTTTTAGACCTGGCTTCTCGGTACGGTGTGAGCTGGATTCACATCACGCCATTATCCGGGCGCATGCGCAATGACTTGGGCGCGACAGGAAGACTGTTGTTTTGGGGAGTCGCCTGGCGTTTTTCGAGCTGACAAGTCGCTCAGCGTTTTGCTCTGGCGGTGTCAAAGGGGATCAGAGTTCTTCTGTGATTTAATTATGTTTAAGATTCGCCTTTAATGTGATTCTGGCATAGAGTTATAAGCCTAGGAAATGGCAAGTGTTTTTGGTGTTTGATTCATGGAAGGCAGAGCAGGTAAAGACACATTTTTGAACCTATTTGTTATTGCCATGAACTTTGAGTCATTTAGGCGACTTACTCCCGATGCGGAGAAGTGGTAACCTATTGTTTGCCAGAGGTGTTGGATCAGATTATCAATGAATTATATATGTAAGCCCGCTTTCCATGCGGCCTATTTTTGCCAGAGCTGTTGGATCAGATTATCAATGAATTATATCTGTAAGCCCGCTGTCCACGCGGCCTATTTTTGCCAGAGGTGTTGAACCAGAGTATCAATGAACTATAGATGTAAGCCCGCTGTCAATGCGGCCTATTTTTGCCAGAGGTGTTGGATCAGATTATCAATGAATTATATATGTAAGCCCGCTGTCCATGCGGCCTATTTTTGCCAGAGGTGTATTGGGGTGTGATTACGTCCATGATGTGTTGAACCTTTGTTCAGATGACAATGTATGTGTCGATGTCAGCATGATTTGTATTGTACCGAAATAAACTGTTTGGAGACGTCACCAGTCGTTCAACGCTTCCTGACTTCATCATCATGTGTTACTGTGACGTCTTCATGACCTATTTACAGTAGCCCTGTGTGAGCGTGTATGTCAACATACTTACATTTGTAGCAGTACCAACTACTTTCAACAGTGCCAGTACACCAGTCTGCTACAGTGGTATTACAACTACATTTTACATTGATCGCCGGTATGGCCCTCATAATATGATCGTTTACATTTGACACAAGCACATACAACAAACAGAAATTTATACAGAGAAAAAAACATTTTTACAGTGGTGGCCAGTGTGGGGATATACGAAAATATACGAAAACAACACTAACACATCTCGTCACAGCTAAACAAAAATAGCAACAAAAGTCGCTAGCGATTTCCACTGTGGGAAATTAGCAATGGTCCCTAAAGAACGCTCACAGTAGGCCCTCGGTTAAGTGGGATGTACCCTACTGGAGTCACCGCCCAACCGAACCTGCCGAAATGCAAACACATATATAACATATAAAACAAAGAAACATGTAATATGAAAACAAAGAATATAAAGAATATGCAAAGAGGAAGGCTCAATTCAGTCACAACATAAAGGCACAGTTCACAAATATAAAGCCACTTATCTTATACTGGCGAAAAACTCTTGGCCTCTGGAACAACAACAAAGAAAGGAAAAGTGTCACTGTAACGAGTGGTTAGAATAAAGACAAGATGGGATACAAAAGAGAGAGAGAAAAGAAGAAGAGAAGCTACAACAAAATGACATAGTAATCAAATGCATGGCATAAATAAATATCATAGTAATACTATAGCGTGCATAACATAAATTTCCAAACACACACTAAACAAAATAATGAGCATGATGACACAGGCAACAGGTTCATAACGCATAAATGATGCGCTGACGAAGGACGTAAATAATTACAAGCCATAATACCGTGCTATACTGGCACACGATAGAGCGTCGGGTGAGAAGAAAAGTATATCTCACCAAGTTAGAGAAAATATGTTCTCATAGTACTAACATAATTATAAAAAAAAGTTGCCACAATAGCACAATAAAGTGCTGGCAACATAACAATGCCAGAAAAAATTACATAGATATGTCTTCATATACCAACACAAAAAATTACAATATCGCCATGTCTCACAATAATAAATTACAAAATTAGAGGTGTCATTAACATATTATACTTTTAACATTGTGATGTACAGCAACTCGTTTTCGTTTGTGATTTATATCTTGTCTTTGTTAATTTTGTATGTACAGTTGATTTTGTCATACACTGTCTATATACATACTAGGTAATGCACTATTAACAGTATAATGCACTATAGATAGAAGTGATTATTGGTGATATTGTAATCAAGTTATTATACACGTTCTTTGATAAAGACTTGTCTCCCACTGAGGTTGGGATAAAGTGAGTTTCTGAGATAATATATATTATACAAGGTGTTATAGTATATTATTAGACATAATGTCTACCTTGGATTATTTCATTGAGCAAGGGAAAGATCTTGGCAAGACTGGAGAAAAATTAGAGGAATTTGCACTTGCTCAATATGACAAGGCACAGAAGGCTGAAGATAAAAAAAATGCAAATGGAAGCTGAACAAAAGAGATTAGAAAGAAAGGCTGAAGTTGAACAAAAGAGATTAGACAGAGAAGCTGAAAATAAAAAATTAGAAAGAGAAGCTGAAAAAAAGACATTAGAGATGGAACACGAGGTAAAACTCTTAGCTATGGAGTTGGAAAAGATAAAGTTGATGAATATGGGTAATGCTCAAAATGATTCAAATAATCAAACAACTGCTGATAAGGCAAATATTAAAACTTATGATGTTAAGTTGCCTCATTCCAACCCTACCCGTGACGATATTGCATTCTATTTAGATAGATTTCAATTGGCATGCGACTCACATAAGATAGACAAGTCACAATATTGTGATCAACTTGGTAGGTTACTCACAGGTGATGCTCAAAAGGTTATGATGTCAGTAGAAGAGGCTGATAAAAAGAACTATGATGTTGTCAGAGCGGCCCTGATAAAAAAAAATACCAATTGGATAAAGAAGGTTATCGCCTACGCTTTAAGTCTCTATTACCAGAGACAGAGAAAGACTTCTCAGACTTTATATCAGAGATTCGCCTGACTTTTACACGATGGGTGGAATTATCAAAGACTGAAAAAACATACGAGGCCATTGTTGACTTACTGCTTCGTGACTAAGTCATGTCATCAGTTAGTAAAAACTCTCTTTCCTTTTTACATGAGCGAAAACCTCCAAACATAAAAGATATGGAACAATACTGTCGTCAATATGTTACGGCACATCTTACATGAACCACTGCGACACGCTCCTGTATTATCATTGCCAGTTCCTGTGTCGTTATTGCTGTTATTTTGGAAGCCAGTTCCTGTATCATCGTTGTTGCTGTTATTTTGGAAGCCAGTTCCTGTACCATCGTTGTTGCTGTTATTTTGGAAGCCAGTTCCTGTACCATCGTTGCTGTCAACTTGAAAGCCAGTTCCTGTGCCATTGTTGCTGTTGTGTTGGAGGCAAGTTCCGATATCCCTTCAGCGTTGGATCTTCTTAGCGCTGAACTGTGTGCTGAGAAATTCTTTATTGTTGTTCCAGAGGCCAGGAGTTTTTCGCCAGTATAAGATAAGTGGCTTTATATTTGTGAACTGTGCCTTTATGTTGTGACTGAATTGAACCTTCCTCTTTGCATATTCTTCATATTCTTTGTTTTCATATTACATGTTTCTTTGTTTTATATGTTATATATGTGTTTGCATTTCGGCGGGTTCGGTTGGGCGGTGACTCCAGTAGAGTACTGTTGCGCACATATTTTTTGGTGTGGCGCACGGATTACGCATACAAATGTAGAATGTTTTATTTGTCTGATAAAAATATATTTATCTTTGTATTCAAGATTTTTCAGTGTAAAGGGACAGAACTCAGATTAGGCGATGGGTATTCATTCTGTGAGTTATCGCTCTTGTATCTTTTCTGAAGATCGAACTGGGGCGTAGGAATCTGGGTTTATAGCAGTCTATTCTGTGTTTGGTTAGGAATAGATTGTTCTAGCTTCAGAATATCTATGGCCCGAATCTATGTGTAGTTCTTGTCTATGTAGGACGAGTATGTCTTATATCTTGGTATCTTAGTATGTTTAAGTGGAACTATTTTCCCTTGTACTGGACTTTGGGGTCAGGTGGTTTTCGGCGGATGAAGATAGGTTATGGGGTTCTTCGGTGATGGAGAAGCCTGCCGGGACGTCATGTCTGAGAGCTGTCCAAAGTTTGTGATCTCTTTTTGATTATGGGAACGAAGATAGTTTCTTCTGGGATGGTTAAATCCATGAGTTCCCTAGTGTTCATTCCATAACGCGAGGAGAAGAGCGTTTTCTGTGTTTGCTAGTTGTTTTTCCTATGCCAAGGTAAAGAACTGTTTACCGAACTTTTTTTCATTCCTAGGCTCAGATGGGCAGACGTCGATATGAATTTACCTATGAATATGTCGGGACGACATATTATCTAGCAGCACTAAATATGTTTATATGCAGCAACTATGAGGACAGAATATGCTTATCCTTGTAGAATCATTTATTGTTGATGAACAAAGCTTCGATTGAAGATTTGGCTATATATCCGTATAGTGAGCGACGCTTAACTGGGAACCAGCAGCCATTGTGCAATTTGATTTATTTTGGAATTCTACTTATTGCAGATCATCAAGCAGAGAACGGGAATGCTTCCTTATTATCAGGTGATGATTGAGAGATCACTATTATAAAGAAAACCCAATACCAGTGGGTTAACATTATCTTCACAGAGATTTGCTGTAATTTACCTAAAGGAATCTTCGCTAGAAAGAGGTCCTGTTTAGGAGTCAAGTTTGAACAGTATCGCTTAATTGACATGCTCGGTCAGTAAGGTCTGCTGACTGTATTTATAAACAATGGAAATCTAGGTGTTTACAGATGTTCCATTGCAAGATTATTCTACATGAATGCTAATTTATGACGGTAGTCCATTGATCAACACTATGCTGTTTATGTCGACTTATGTTCCTGTAACGATGTACCCGTCCTGTCCAAATGTGTGCGTCAAATTAAACTATTGAAACGTCTACAGTGGTCTGCATCAGTAACTTCCAAATACGCATGAATGAGTGTTTGAACCTTTAGTCAACTCCACAGAACATTTATTGCAACACTCATTGTCAACACTGTATTCTTGTCGGGGCCTCATTGTATCCCAGGACAAGGCGACATATATGCCTGACACTGTGCTCGGTTGTTTGAGTTGACTATTCAGTCCCAGTACATCTTTACAACGTACACTGATAAAAAAAAGTATACAGCATCCAAGAATAACAGCCTTTATCACTATCACCACAAGGAAAAAGGCGTTTATCAATGTGGTAGGCCAGATTACCGCTTTTGACCTGCACAGTGAAGATTACCAGAAGTAACAGCTACTGATACAAGTTCGTTTCCCTGACGCCTGATACGACACACCAGCAGTGTTAGTCTACACTTGGTTGACAGTTCCTCACGTGACCTATGAAGCGATTACTGTATCTAGGTCACCGCTTGTTGACATTTGTCTCCGTACATGCATAATTATATAGAACAGACAGCGTAGCACGGCAAGTTGTTTACAAGTGGACATGTAACTGTGTTAGCAGAAGTATTGAACTTAGAAGTCTACACGTCAACGGTGGATCTTCTTGTGTGTTCATATTGCAGAACTGTGTAATAATTTAAAACAGAGAGCTATTATTTAATAAAGGGGCAGTTTAATTTAATTTGAAAACTGAACCATATTAATGTAATACTGAGCCTTCTCTGCATACACTTCTACAACACATTGCTTTATATTATATGCATTTATATATTGTATGCTATATGTATTTATGTTTGCATATTATTTGTGTGTCTATATAGTGGGTGGTTGGTGAGGTGACTAGTATAGGATATACCGAGTCATATTGGTCCTATATTAGTGTTCTATAGGGAGCAATTTTCTTTATTGGAAATTTGCTGGCAACATCTGGTGCTATTTTTGTTAGTTGTGATGAGGTGTTCGTTTCTTCTTTGTTTTTGTTAATAATTTTGTGTTCCTTAGTTTTGTTTAATCTGTTTGTATTTGTAGATCTACTCTGTCCTATAATTTAGTTTTATACACCATTTATGTTTATACACTGTGGCGTTATTTGTCTTGTTGATTTCATTGCAGTTGTCGTCACAGATTCTGTGATTATTTTCATTGATTTCTCTATTTGACTTAGTTGATTTCTGCAATTGTTTTCATATTGTCTTTTATGCTTGTCCTTTGTTAATGTCTTTGGTTGACATATGATAAGAGATAGTTGATTACACTATGTTATAGTATAGACCAGTACTTGATTATTATTATTGTTGTACAAGGAAGTATTTAATACCTTTGTAAGGCTTGTCTCCCACAGAGATTGGGATTGTGAGCTAATTAATCAAGTTCACTGAGAACTTGCTCCTGATTATTTGGAAGTAGATTACATTTTTGTGTCAACTGATTGCTATCATTATTAGGCATCATGTCTACATTGGAATACTTTATTGCACAAGTGAAATCCCTTGATAAGTCTGGTAAGGAATTAGAGGAGTTTGCAACTGCTCAATTTGCAATGGTATTAGAATCAGAAGAGAAGAAGCAAAAAGAGGAGAATAAATGGAAAGCAGAAGTTGAACAAAGGAAGATAGATGCTGAGAATTTAAGATTGCAGATGCAAGCTGAGGAGAGAAAAGCTGCTGCTGAGGAGAAAAAAGCTGCTGCTGAGGAGAGAAAGCTTCAAATAGAAGAAAAAAAATTAGAAGCTGAAGAAAAAAGATTACAAAGAGAAGCTGAACAAAAGAGATTAGATAGGGAATCTGAACAAAAGAGATTAGACAAAGAAGCTGATGCTGAGCAGAGAAGATTAGACAGAGAAGCTGAGGAGAGAAAAGCAATAAGAGAACAAGAACATCAAAAAGAACTGTTAACGTTTGAATTAGAAAAATTAAAATTGACAAATATGAGTAATGTTAATCAGTCAAATGGTAACAGTGGTAAACCCTTTACTTATAAGGTCAAGGTACCAGCGTTCAATCCTTCCTGTGACGATATTACATTCTGGCTGGATCGTTTTGAACGCTCTTGTCGAGCTCATAATGTGGATAAATCACAGTATGCTAATCAATTGTCAGAAAATTTGAAAGGTGATTCTCTGACTAGTTTAAGTTTGGTTGAAGAGGTTGACAAAGATAATTATGATGTTATTAGAGCTGCTTTGTTGAAAAAATATCAGTTAACTGAGGAAGGTTACCGAATTTTGTTTAAGAAAATGGTACCTGAATCAGGGGTAGAATTCTCAGAATTCATTGCAAGGACACGTCTTACATTTAATCGTTGGATTGAGTTGTCCAAAACAGAAAAGACATATGAAGCCCTTATGGACTTGTTACTCAGGGACAAAATTATGTCAAGTGTTAATAAACCATTTCTTGAATTCCTACATGAACGTAAACCCAAGACACTAAAAGAAATGCAAGAATATTGTGACCAATACGTCTCTGCACACCCTGACATAACTCTTAGCAACACTAAGATTAAAGAAGGTATGCCAGTTGCATCAGCAACACCATACAACCCTAATTATTCACACAAATTTCAGGGACAACAAAACAAGTTTGGAAAAAAAGGTAACAACAATAGTTATCAAAACCAAGGAAACCAATCATTTCAGGGTTCTTCTGCGAAGAACTGGAGACAAGCTGACAGCCCTCGATACAGAAATGGTCATAATTATAGAAATTTCCGCAGAGGAAGTCATTATAGAAATTATCCAAGTCATCCATCTTGGAGACAACAAGACCATAATTATAGAGATAATCATTATAATGAATATGATAATGGTAACCATGAGAATTATGACTCAAACCCAAATAGGGGTTACAATAGAGGGAATAATAATGATTACAGAGGCAATAATAATTGAGGTAGATCCCAATACAAAAAATATAAATCTCATTATCATGCAAACTCTGCACAGCAGGAGTCACATGAAGCCTATAAACAGAGTAAAGATAATAATGATGCTAATAATATGGCATGTTCCGCTTTTGATTTTGGGAGAGCATCTCAGTGCCCCCAATGCAAAACATTATTTGAACCAACTACGGTGTCCACTTTACGTTGTGGCCATCCTCTTCCCGCTCTTCCTGCGTCAATCGCGCATGATGGAAGAGGTTCTCTTGTCTTGAATAGAGGTTTAGTTGATGGTACTCCAGTCGCAGTTCTTTTCGATTCTGGGTGCACCACCATTGGAGTGAGGCAGTCACTCGTAGATCCTTCTCGTGCCACTGGAAAAGTAGTCAAATGTGTAACATTTGGCGGCACCTTAGAGAAATACTCTACTGCTATCATTAGCATTGCTACTCCTTTCTTTACAGGAGATGTACACGCATGTCTTCTGCCGAATCCGATCGCTGATCTTATCATCGGTCTTATTCACGGAGTCAAAGAATGCACTCCACAACAGATTTCCGTTTGGGAAAAGCAAAATATGCAAACTGCTAATGCTGTAGTCACTAGAGCTCAAGCTCTTAATATGCCTCAATCTTCACCTACTGAAGATAATGAAGTGCATAACCAAGATGATCCCTTGGTAATTTCTCGTGACTCGTTTATAAGACAGCAAGAAGAGGATCCGACTCTAAAGAAATTCTTCACTCTTGCAACAAAAGGTGATCCGAATAAAGATACAAAGCGTAAGTCTGGGATTACAATGAAGAATGGCGTACTTGTACGTATGGTGCAAGACTCCACTAAGTCAAGTCATTCTCAGATTCTTGTTCCCAAGAATTTGAGAGTTAAAATTTTGCAGCACGCTCACGACTCTCAGTGTGCTGGACATATGGGTTTTTCCCGTGCAAAGTCAAGAGTTCTTGCGGCTTTCTTTTGGCCTTTTGTGAACAAGGACATACGGATTTATTGTCGATCTTGTATAGAGTGTCAAGAAGTCAAATCCAAAGGTCCACGCCATGCTGCACCTATTCAGGCTGCGGACATTCCTATTCGACCATTTCAGAAAATGGCGATAGACATCATTGGTCCACTTAAGATCAAATCTGCTAGAGGACATCAGTTTATCTTAACGTGTGTGGACATGTGCACACGTTGGCCAGAGGCTATTCCTCTGAAGAGCATTACTACTGCTGACATTGCAGATGCTCTTTGGCTTATATTTTCTCGTCTGGGATTCCCCGGAGAAATATTGTCAGACCATGGCACCCAACTAATATCGGATACCATGTCTCAAGTGATGTCGACTCTGCAGATAGAGAGATCTTTGAGTAGTATCTATCATCCTATGTCCAATGGGATGGTCGAACGACTAAATAGAACACTCAAGAACTTATTAGGGAAGATAACTGAGGATCATCCTCAAGATTGGGATAGGGTTTTACCCGCGGCCCTCTTTGCTTACAGAGAGGTCCCCAATGAACATACAGGATTTTCTCCCTTTGAACTTGTCTTTGGCGCGCGACCGCGCGGCCCTATGTCTTTGCTTCATGATCTCATAACCGCTGATAATATTACCGATGACACGAAATCTTCTTACGAATATGTCATCGCGCTGAGACAAAAGATTATCGAAGCATGCAAATTGGCAACTTCTTCTTCTGAATTTGCTAAGCAGAAAGCAAGACAATTTGCCAATAAGAAAAGAACCTTACGACAACGTTGTCCTGGTGACAAAGCATTTGTTTTGCTACCTTGTAGGGAAAACAGACTTCTTATTTCTTGGAAAGGTCCGTACGGTATAATCTCGAAAATTTCCGATGTTGACTACATTGTCGATATTGATGGGAAGCAGAAAACTTTCCACATCAATATGCTTACGGAATTCCATGAACGTCCGGATTATTTACAGCCTATTTTCCAGGCAACGGACGATTCACCGGTCCAACATGGTCATTACTCATCACTGTCTGTAATACAGGATGAGGAAACACGTTTTTCTGATGTTAATCTTCCGCTTCCGATGATTCCACTTCATTCTAGTGAATCATGGAAAAACGTTACTGTTTCTCCGGATTTATCTCTAGGAGAACAGCGACAAGTTTCGGCTATGTTACAAACATTTCAGGATGTCCTTACTGACATTCCTGGACAAACTCATGTCATTGAACATGACATTATTCTAACTGACCATAATCCTATTAGAGTCAGACCTTATCCTATTCCTATACATTTTCAAGCACAGGTTGAGAAGGAGTTGGATGAGATGATAGATTTAAAAAGAATTGAACCATCCACTTCTGCGTATTTTTCGCCGATGGTTATTGTTCGGAAAAAAGACAATAACATACGTCTTTGCGTTGACTATCGCAAATTGAATCAAGTCACGAAGTTTGATGCTGAACCTATGCCTTTACTAGAAGAGCTACTTACTAAGCTTTCTAAATCTCATTTTTTCACTAAACTAGATTTGTCTAAAGGATATTGGAAAGTTCCTTTATCTAAACACGCCAAACCTTTTACTGCTTTTTCTACACCTAGAGGCCTTTTTCAATGGAATTTCATGCCTTTCGGCCTTATGAACGCACCAGCTACATTCGTACGCATGATGCGTCAAATTCTATCTTATCGGTCAGATGTCATCGCGTATCTAGACGACATCTGTCTTTTCAGCGATACTTGGAAAGATCACTATTCAGGGTTAGTTGAATTACTATCTACTCTACGCGAGTATAACCTGACAGCGAAACTCTCTAAAGCCTGCATTGGTTTTAGCGAAATTTCTTTCTTAGGTCATCGAGTGGGTCATGGTTTCCTAAAGACAGAGGACCATAATACAAGTAAAATACTTAACATTTCTATTCCTAAGACTAAAAAGCAAGTGCGAAGTCTCTTAGGTCTCATACAATTTTATGGACGATTCATTCCGAATCTGTCCTCGATCATGGCACCTCTATCTTCCTTGCTAAAGAAAGGGTCTCCTAATATAGTCCATTGGACTCAAGAATGTCAATCCTCTTTGGATAAGATCAAAACTATGTTTTCTACTGCACCTATTTTAGTGTTACCTACTACAGATAAGACATTTGTTCTTCGTAGTGACGCTTCATCCACTGGGATTGGAGCGGCACTAATGCAAGAGTACTCTGGAACTCTGCATCCTGTAATGTATATTTCCAGAAAGCTTAATGCTGCAGAAAGGAATTATTCGGTTTTAGACCGTGAACTGTTGGCTATGGTATGGTCAATTCTCAAATTACAAAGATTCCTTCTAGGCGCACATTTCATAGTAGAAACCGATCAGAAAGCTCTTACGGCTATACAGAGTAAGAATTTGAAGAGTTCGAGGTCTACTCGATATGCAATTGCTCTTCAACCTTTTCATTTTTCGGTACGAGCTATCCGTGGATCAGATAATGTGATGGCAGACATTCTGTCTAGATGCCCACATGATTCCACTTAACTTTTGAGTCTTGGTCTTCTTAACACTTCCAACTCGACAACAGGTTTTTCTTTTCTATATCAAGATAGATACACATTGTAATTCGTAGTGATACTACGTTCATTGATATATATATATATATATATATATATATATATATATATATATATATATATATATATATATATATATATATATATATATATATATATATATATATATATATATATATATATATTTATTCACCGGTACTCATTGATGATTTTTCTTTTGTCAATCATGTACTTATAATGCTTAAGCTGAAATTGTTATATGCATTGTGTCATTGCAAGTATAGTAGTATGCGTTGGTGACACCTCCCTGGAAACATTTATGCTTAAGAGAAATGCTTTCTCTGAGAGGGTGAGATGTATTCTCATCAGTCGATCTATATTTCTACTTTGCCTTAATCTGGCTTAAATAATTCCAGATATTTCTCATCGGCGCAGTATTTATGCGTTTGGAGCCTGTTGTATGTTGCTCTCAGATGAAAAAAAATGACTTTCATTTTTTTTCCCGTGGGGTGTGGTAATCTGTTGCGCACATATTTTTTGGTGTGGCGCACGGATTACGCATACAAATGTAGAATGTTTTATTTGTCTGATAAAAATATATTTATCTTTGTATTCCCGATTTTTCAGTCTAAAGGGACAGAACTCAGATTAGGCGATGGGTATTCATTCTGTGAGTTATCGCTCTTGTATCTTTTCTGAAGATCGAACTGGGGCGTAGGAATCTGGGTTTATAGCAATCTATTCTGTGTTTGGTTAGGAATAGATTGTTCTTGCTTCAGAATATCTATGGCCCGAATCTATGTGTAGTTCTTGTCTATGTAGGACGAGTATGTCTTATATCTTGGTATCTTAGTATGTTTAAGTGGAACTATTTTCCCTTGTACTGGACTTTGGGGTCAGGTGGTTTTCGGCGGATGAAGATAGGTTAAGGGGTTCTTCGGTGATGGAGAAGCCTGCCGGGACGTCATGTCTGAGAGCTGTCCAAAGTTTGTGATCTCTTTTTGATTATGGGAACGAAGATAGTTTCTTCTGGGATGGTTAAATCCATGAGTTCCCTAGTGTTCATTCCATAACGCGAGGAGAAGAGCGTTTTCTGTGTTTGCTAGTTGTTTTTCCTATGCCAAAGTAAAGAACTGTTTACCGAACTTGTTTTCATTCCTAGGCTCAGATGGGCAGACGTCGATATGAATTTACCTATGAATATGTCGGGACGACATATTATCTAGCAGCACTAAATATGTTTATATGCAGCAACTATGAGGACAGAATATGCTTATCCTTGTAGAATCATTTATTGTTGATGAACAAAGCTTCGATTGAAGATTTGGCAATACATCCGTATAGTGAGCGACGCTTAACCGGGAACCAGCAGCCATTGTGCAATTCGATTTATTTTGGAATTCTACTTATTGCAGATCATCAAGCAGAGAACGGGAATGCTTCCTTATTATCAGGTGATGATTGAGAGATCACTATTATAAAGAAAACCCAATACCAGTGGGTTAACATTATCTTCACAGAGATTTGCTGTAATTTACCTAAAGGAATCTTCGCTAGAAAGAGGTCCTGTTTAGGAGTCAAGTTTGAACAGTATCGCTTAATTGACATGCTCGGTCAGTAAGGTCTGCTGACTGTATTTATAAACAATGGAAATCTAGGTGTTTACAGATGTTCCATTGCAAGATTATTCTACATGAATGCTAATTTATGACGGTAGTCCATTGATCAACACTATGCTGTTTATGTCAACTTATGTTCCTGTAACGATGTACCCGTCCTGTCCAAATGTGTGCGTCAAATTAAACTATTGAAACGTCTACAGTGGTCTGCATCAGTAACTTCCAAATACGCATGAATGAGTGTTTGAACCTTTAGTCAACTCCACAGAACAGTCACACATTCGCGTATTGACATTTATTGCAACACTCATTGTCAACACTGTATTCTTGTCGGGGCCTCATTGTATCCCAGGACAAGGCGACATATATGCCTGACACTGTGCTCGGTTGTTTGAGTTGACTATTCAGTCCCAGTACATCTTTACAACGTACACTGATAAAACACAGTATACAGCATCCAAGAATAACAGCCTTTATCACTATCACCACAAGGAAAAAAGGCGTTTATCAGGTACATCCCAATTAACCGAGGGCCTACTGTGAGCGTTCTGTAGGGACCATTGCGAATTTCCCTCAGTGGAAATCGCTAGCGACATTTGTTGCTATTTTTGTTTAGCTGTGACGAGATGTGTTAGGGTTGTTTTCGTATATTTTTTCTCTGTTCTTTAGTTTTGATTAATTTGTTTGTATTTGATTGCCTCCTCTTCCTATCGTTTATTTCTTTACACCTTTTCGTTTATACACTGTTTTGTTAATTGTTCTGTTAGTATATTCGCAGCTTTCTTCGTATATTTTCTTTAGTTCTGCTTTATTCTTTTGTTGATCCCTGCGAACGTTTTCAATGCTTCATGACTACTCCATTCAACATCTTCATCATTACAATACGACCCTCTATGCACAACTCGTTAGCTGTGAAGGTGCAGTAGTAACCTTCAGGTAGTCCCGAGTGTAACTTTATTCACTAAAATTTAAACTTCTTTCTCGTATTTTGATGCCATTTCTGGTTAACATATTAACACACATAAAATATGAAGTAACCGTTATGTTGTGAGATGTAATTTTGAAACGTAGCTCGCATGTTTCAAAGATGATCTTGTATTTGAAGTTGGAAACATATTCTGAAACACTGATTTTTTCCAGAGCATGACACCTGAGAATTTAAAAAATTAGATTTTTTGCCAGTCAGGCATGCAACATTTTCCTGTATATTATTTTTATAAATATATATATTTTTGTAACCGTTGCATATATTTTTATAGGACCTTTTTCATATCTCATAGTACCAGTAGATTGTAGATTTCTTTATAGTGGATCGCATATTAAGTTGAGAAAAGCATAAATTTACAGCTAAAAAACACTATAGCTGAGCCGAACGTGATTGTCTGCCTGAAGTAACTTAAAGGTTAAATTAAACTGAATATGTAGAATTAACAGCGATAGCTGATACTGTTGTCCGACTGAAGAATTCAGAGGTCTGGTTTAAAACACATAGTCAAGATACATAATGTTGTGTTTATATATTTGCAAGTTTGCATGCATGTAACAGTGGTTTTTTTCCCATGTGCCTTTTCTGTGACGAATTATTTTTATTTAAAACTAGCATGTACTGATTGTGTATCTACTTAAGGATAGGATTTTTTTAGATGTTTTACATTTTGTTAAAGCTGATTTCATTTTTGTTCTATTAATTATAAGTTTAAACTATTTTAAAATAAAAATACTACTTTTATGTAACTTATCGTTACGAAACATTTCGGTATAGTATTTTTTGAAAATGTTCTTTCTGAGATTATGATATTTTTTCTGTGCCCAGCGCTTGACTGTGCGCTAGAGGGTAATAATGTATAGTGATAATGTTCTTTGGAAAAGGTATTTTTTCAGATATTGTGAGGTAATTTTTTTCTTTACCTAACGCTTGATTATGCGTCAGTGGAAACTTATTTATGATGATGTTATTATTATTTTTGTTTGGGTGATGTCGATAATAATTCATTTTTGATTATGTACCGGTTTTATGGCTTGGTTAAATTACCTATTATACTTTATTTAGTTATAGCTCTCTTTTGTGTTTTTAGTATATACATATATTGCCTTTTTGTTCTATGCTTTCCTGTCATGATTGTATTTATTTATACTATACGTTGTTTGATTTAAATAGTTATTAGGATGTATTATTACCATCTTTCTCTACATTCATATCTTTGCTTTCCATCTCTCTTTGCTGATTATTCTTCATTCCATTCCATCTTTTCTGTTGTCTTGTTGGTATGGGTTTATATCTTGTTTATGCTTCCATATTTCATCTACGTTTCACTTGATTCTACTTGTATACTTCGTCTTACTATACTTATACTTTCATTCTTTGTATTGTTAAGTTAATTAAATGACTTAATATAATGTAACTAGTTGTGACAGTTGTATTTATTTTAAATGTAAGGAATTGTTTAACATAATTGTTACCATGTGGTATTATTGATGTTTTCTCATATTCCAATTTCATACTTTCCTTTATTACGGATCATTCTTCTTGTGCTTGATCTTGTCTTTTCACTTAATATCGGTTGTTTCCTGTTTGGTGTGTACTGTATATGCTTAACTTAATTTTGAAACAGATTATTTTTGGTATGCTTAGCTAATTACTTTGGATGCTTTGTTTTTTCTACTTTACATTTACTGCTAATATTCTTTTTATAGATGTATTAATATGACCTTACATAAGGTAATTTTTGTAGGCATATATTAGAACGTCATTGACCTCTTAATTTTTTGGGGATGTACTTGTCAAAAAATGATAGAATCATTTTTCCCCCGGGGGTCGGTGTAGATGTTAAGGTCATGTATTAGTTTTGTTTGATCCAAGGGGATGTAAACCTTAAATGCTTGTTGTACAGGTTGGATTTTTGGGTTGTGGCGCTTATTTGCTTGTTAGCTGTTGAATTGTTTAAAAAATATCTTCTCGAAGTTTCGAGAGACAGCGAGTACAGAAGGCGTGGTGAACGCTGGTCATCTCAAGTGCTGAGATGAATTTATTCTGAGTTGTTTTGAGCTGTGTATGATTGGCTCTCGCGGCTAGCCAGCGTATGGGGATTAACTGTGCTGTGTGAGAGCAGCTGATTCTCGTGATAGTTCGCTCTGGGCGTTTGACCGGGCGGGTCAGTGATATTTTGGATAGTGTGTGCCTGCGCAGAGTACTAGGAAGATGTCTAGCGGTGTTTTTTCGCTGTGTGTGTACGGGATATTTTGTAACTGCAGTGTAGGCAGTCCCTTTTGGATATTGATGTGAATTTAAGCCATGGAGATGATTGAAGAGATTTGTGAGGCCATATTGTTGTAACTGCCGTGTGTGCAGTCTTTTGAGTATTCTGAGATGATTGAAGAGATTTGTGGGGCCATATTATTGTAACTGCCGTGTGTGCTCTCTTTTGAGTATTCTGAGATGTGAAGAGATTTATGAGGCAATATTATCGTAACTGCCGTGTGTGCAGTCTTTTGAGTAGTCTGAGATGTGAAGACATTATGAGGCCATATTATTGTAACTACCGTGTGTGCAGTCTTTTGAGTATTCTGAGATGTGAAGAGATTTATGAGGCCATATTATCGTAACTGCCGTGTGTGCAGTCTTTTGAGTAGTCTGAGATGTGAAGACATTATGAGGCCATATTATCGTAACTGCCGTGTGTTCAGTCTTGTGGCATAAGGTTTTTACTGGCTCTAGGATCAGTATTGTACTGACAATTACAGAAATAGAATTTCTGCAGAAAAATGGTGAAGTCCCAGTGTCTGAGAGAACTACTGGTAGCACAAATTAGTTACGGCTGTGAATGATCTGATCTCGAAAAATTAGTAGAGAGGAGACCGACATAACTTGCCACCTCCGCTGTGTAACTACTGTGATATTAAGACAAGGAAACAGATTTTACTTAACAATGATAAAATTGACAAGTCTTCAAATACAATTTCCTTATTATTTATTTAGTATATACACTATCTACTCTTGTGCTGAAGGGTGAATGTTGAAAAAAAATGGAATGTAATGGATTTGTAAGTTTACATATGATTTACAAATATTTATATAGATATATAAATATATTACAACACGTTTTCCAATTATAGGAACAAAATTTATATCAGCTGTGCTGTTATTCAATTATAGTACATGTATCAGCTGTGCTGTTAATTACGTCTATAACATTTATTAGCTGTGCTGTTAATCTTGTCTCTTTCTACGCTAAATCATTTTCTCGTCACTGACACTAGCTTTTGCTCACAATGCTGACAGAAATGGTACTACTGTGTACTCATCTCTTAAAAGTTCTGTCCGCTTTGGTTTGGTTGACACAAAACACCCGCTGATGGTCGTTTCGTTAGCCCACCCAAGACTGAGGGGGACTAAAGAGGTTGATCCTGTGCAATCACTGTGCTCCTGCGACGTTCCAGGCAGCTGGATTGACACTACATACGGCCTCAGGTTTAATGACACGAATAAAACCTGTAACAAGGAAAATAGGGGCTAATTTCTGTCATCAAGCCCACCTATTTCTAATGTGGATGAAATGAGCGTGTCTCATGTGTCTGCATGTAGGATGAATGACAACATGGCTCAGTATGATTTAGCAATAGCGAGATGTGGTAAAATTACAGTGATGCAACGTTAAAATTCCTCCAATTATAAAGATAATAGGTAAAATAACATGTATGGATAAAATTATACGTAAGATACGATGATACATTCTCGCCTACGCCAGCGTTTTCTAGCGCCATTGATAACCAACTAGTTAGAACATGCAGACTAACGGTTTACCCTTTTAGACGGGAGGGAAACGGAGATAAAAGAAAAAAAATATGACGGTCGGAACACGTGTTTGAATCTAAATGCTAAAAAGACGCAATTTGTAGTTTTAAAGAAAAAAAATTACGCCACTAGTTGACACAATGTAAGGAATTGGTAGAAAAACGACCTTAGCTCTTGTTAGAAACAGTCGTATCTTGGACGTTTTACGGTAATTGGTTGTTTTGTTTGAATATAGCGGCAAACGCCGTGGACGAAGGTTCAAAAACAAATTTCAAAACTAACCTTGAGAAAAGTAGGTTTTTCTTTAATAATAAAGTTAGGAGAATAAAAACTAGCTAGTTTGATAGCCCATCTTAATCTGACAAATAATATACTTTTAATTACACAGACGGACAGATAACACGGAAGATATTGACGAAAGGCTGTATTGTTCAATACAGACTAGCGAACAGTTTTTTGTGCATATTTTCACTAAAGTTACATTTTGGCGTCCTTGAGCCTAAAATGCAAAAATCAAACTGTAGTTGGACTAGGGGCAAAGTAGGAGGATAGTAGCTAAAAATAACTTAGCATAGAAATCGTATAAGTAAGTGGGGCAGGTTTGTGTAGTTTTTTCTTGTAGTTAGTCCAAAAAACAAGTGTAATTTTGGGAAAAAACAAGTTGAGACAGACGGACCGACAGAAAAATACTACATGCTAGACTGAGATTGGACTGAAATTGGACTTTTAGTTTGAATATTTGAAAAAGGTAGAGGGGAAGTCCTCTGATTGGACAAAAGCATTTATATTATTGATAGAGAGACGCATGCTTTTCCATTTTTAAAAAGACTGTCCTTAAACACAGTTCGTTACTGCTAAATGAGTGTTTTCCAGAAGATATTATATATTATCAGTGGGACGCCATACTATAACCACCAGCTCAGCTGAGTTTTGCTAGTACAACGTAACTGTGTTTTCACATTTTGAATTGTGGTAAGGAGAAAAATTCATTAACCCTTTTTATTTAACATTTAATATTTTGAGTGATTGATACTGCCATATCATGAAAAATGATTACGACAAGTGAGTGCTTATTCTAGGTCCCCAGCGACAGCCAGGGCCTAGAGACAAACACATAATAATAGAAAGCATATCAAATACTATAGAAGACAGATCTATATTTGAGATCAGTGGGAACATAACACCCACCTTATTGGATGGAAGAGGAAACTATTGAACATATTTCGGATGCAATGCAGTCTTTGGAAACTGGTACTATTTGATACCACCTGGGTGAGATGTGCTGAGTTGGTCAGAGAGATCTGACCTAATCTTTGTAAGTTCTGTTTGCTTTGTTGTGTGTGTAAAATTGGTGCATTAAGCAGTGTGTGACACATGGCACAAATTTTGGTTTCAGAGTTATTGGTCTGGCACTACGCTAGTGCCAGATGCTTTTGTAGAAGTACAAGAGTGGATGCCGAAGCAGCCTAACATTTACTCCAGCTAATGTGAGGAGTGGGCTACTAGAATTCTGTACTGCATCGTCACAGGCCAGATAAGTGAATACCTGGCCTGCTGTAGATTCATCACACTGGTTCAACAAATAAATAAATAAACCAAAATCGTGTTGATAAAAACTGTACTGCAGGTCTATATTTCAAAGACATGAACTTTATAAAACAGAGATTGGGCATGATGACACCACCCAAACTAAACATCCAGTGCTAGTTCTTCCAAAGACACTGTAGTCAATATTAATATTACCCAATGTAACCATATATGTAGAAAATTTTCATTTGATTGTTCAATATATATGCACCTTTATTGATAAATACATATTATTTCATACGTCCTGACCAGAAGAAACATTTGGTTCAGGACAAAATAAATTTAAAAGATTGTCAAATTTAAATTCTAAAGATAGTGTTAGTTGATTTTATCATAGAGATTATTATTCTTAGTATTAGACTTAGTATCTACATGTGTGTGTCTGTATATTTAATTACCTACACATCACAATTCAGTACCCTAGACATTTAACGTAGCTAACATACATAATAGCAGAATAGGTCTGTTTGAGGTCGTAAGTGGTAGCAGAAAGGCATTCTGTACTCACATAAACTTTTATCATCAGGAGCCTTCACAGCTGACCTCATCCAGTACACTAGGTAACATAGCAACCACACAATAACATCAAAAACCCACTACACGAGACAAGACAGGTGTCTACTTGCAAAACATTCTTTCTGATAAACGAATACATGGATACATTCAATAATATAAATTCAATGCATGAATACATTCAATAATATAAATTCAATACATGAATACATTCAATACATGAATACATCCCATAATATAAGTTCAATACATGAATACATCCAATAATATGTACACCTAGGTGTGATACAACCATTTCCTTCCCCCTATAGTATACCAGGCTCTCTCTGACAAGTGCTATACAAGCTGGTAACATATATCCTAACAATATTGTTATGTTCTTATGATAGGAGTATATGAGACGAGGACTGTTTGGTGATATATCAGGTGGGAGTTATAGGAGACAATAGATTGATGTTAGATGAGACAATAGATTGAGTCCTAACAAGGACTGTTTTCGTTATATTTCAGTTGGTTTTATCTGAGATAATAGACTGAAGTTATAGGAGACAATAGATTGAGTTATAGCAGACAATAGATTGAGTCCTAACAAGGACTGTTTTGGTTATATTGCAGTTGGTCTGAGAAAATATATTGAAGTTATAGAAGACAATAGGTTAAGTCTTAACAAGGACTGTTTTGGTTATATTTCAGTTTGGAGTTATCTGAGACAATAGACTGAAGTTATAGGAGACAATAGATTGAAGTATGAGTCCTATTAGTCTTCGTCTATTCAATCATATTAGGAAATACAATCATTATACCTAATTCCCCAAGATACAATCAGTAACCTGATACGTTCATATTGAACCAAAATATATAAAATATATACAGGAGTAGGTAGTATAAATGACACACAACAAATACCAACATTATATACCTGCTGTACCTATTTTCCTACCAGTTTATAGTGAATTATATTTACCCTCTAAGATTTTAAACCGGCCAGGTTTTGACTCGACTTAGTGAAGCAGGCTGCAGGTCAATGCCCTCAGGTAAGCTATAAATCAAAGCTGACAGCTCCTCTCTTCAGTCGGTCGGTATCTCTGGCTTCGTGTCTGGTGTTGCGTGTTTTAGCATAAAATCTCGTCCGATTATATAGGCAGGTAAAGTAACTTCTACTGGTTAAGGAAAGCGTTTGGTTGGTTCCTGGCGGAGCAAGCTAATTGGATGCCTGCAGTTTCGTCTTATGCTCGTACAGCCTAATTTTATTCAGTTTTCTTCCGCCATCTTGCGTGAACAAGATGGCCGCGACCCACATCAGAAAAAAACAGGGCTTAAGTTTTTTCCTGGCGTAACTTCTTGTAATTTATTCCGGCTCAGCAACTGTGCGTTGATTGGCTGGGCTCTCGACATAGGGATTTAACAAAGTAGTGGGTTTACACAACTCGTTCCGCGACAAGTCTTTTGAGTAGTCTGAGATGTGAAGACATTATAAGGCCATATTATCGTAACTGCCGTGTGTGCAGTCTTTTGAGTAGTCGGAGATGTGAAGACATTATGAGTCCATATTATCGTAACTGCTGTGTGTGCAGTCTTTTGAGTAGTCTGAGATGTGAAGACATTATGAGGCCATATTATGGTAAACTGCCGTGTGGGCAGTCTTTATAGCGCTGAGATATACCTCGTGCTTTTCGCTGTAAACTGTGTATTTAATGTCAACGTGATTGTGTTGTGACGTAATAAACCATTATTAAATGTCACAAGTCGTTTCAACGCTCCATGACTCCCATGTACGTACCTGTGATGTGAGTGACTGTACCAACACACACCCACTTCAACATTCCAGACACAGCGACAGAAAAGTACCTCATATTTATAATTAGCCTGTGTGGCGTGTATAAGTAAAGTAATAACATTAACAGTATTTATAATGGCCATATACTTTCATTAACAGTGGAGCTGTCTATCCATACTTTAACTATAGTGGCCATAATCAGGTGTTTGCATCAGTAGTGGCCGTAAGAAGAAGTCGGCGTTATCAGTGGTGGCAAATGACTTATTGCAACACTCCCTTGCTTTGCAGTAATGGTCCAAGAGTGACCAAAACTCAAGAGTACTGTATCTAATATTGGCTTCCAAGGTATCTACCTGCGCGTAAGATTATGCTTGGCAAAGATGTAGATAGAAGGTTAATAACACTTCTACCTGAAGGTAGAGTTCACAAGATATTTCCAGAAGTCACGAATAATGTTGCATTGGGCTGAACAATTGTTAACGTTTTATATCTGGTCCGGTAAAAAGAAGAGACATGGTCCGCAACCAGACGATACGTCAAGGCCTAAAATCCCACCCGCTGCAGACCCAAATAGAACAGTCCCAACTAAGATGGTTTGGCCATGTCTGCAGAAAGGGAGAAGATCGGCTACCACGACAAGCATGGGAAACAAAGAGCCAGGGATCCAGACCCCCCAGGACGACCCAGAGTCCGCTGGGAGGACAACATTAGACGACAATCTTTGAAGGACCGAGGACTAGAATGGAACCGATAGGATAAAATATGCCACATAATAATGAATGAAATGGCCAAATTTATGACACATAAAAGACATGAGTGAGAGGAAGAGAAAAATGAAGAAAAAAAGTGATACTGACGGAGTGGACGTGAGATCGCACAACCGTATCGTCACAAGCACATTGATCAATAATGTTGATAACCCATCTGTTTTAACCCAAAGTAGAAAGTGACAAACAGTGGCCCCTGTGTAGGTCCAGTAGTCTCTGAAGAGACAACAAAAGTAGAAAGTGACAAACAGTGGCCCCTGTGTAGGTCCAGTAGTCTCTGAAGAGACAACAAAAGTAGAAAGTGACAAACAGTGGCCCCTGTGTAGGTCCAGTAGTCTCTGAAGAGACAACAAAAGTAGAAAGTGACAAACAGTGGCCCCTGTGTAGGTCCAGTAGTCTCTGAAGAGACAACAAAAGTAGAAAGTGACAAACAGTGGCCCTGTGTAGGTCCAGTAGTCTCTGAAGAGACAACAAAAGTAGAAAGTGACAAACAGTGGCCCCTGTGTAGGTCCAGTAGTCTCTGAAGAGACAACAAAAGTAGAAAGTGACAAACAGTGGCCCCTGTGTAGGTCCAGTAGTCTCTGAAGAGACAACAAAAGTAGAAAGTGACAAACAGTGGCCCCTGTGTAGGTCCAGTAGTCTCTGAAGAGACAACAAAAGAATAGGTCTACTACACCCTCGTGCAAAAGATAAAGGTAGTCCCAAGCAGATACTGCCGTAGGTGAGTGAAGGGTTGGAGATTTCAACATACTAAGTCCAGCATCGAGAGGTGGGGTGATCAGTTCCTTTCCAAGCTGTCATTTCCTTCCCTAACTCAAAGAGCAGAGTCAGATACCCATTTACAGCTGGGTAGACTGGAGCATGTCAGTATCGTGATTCTAACCCGGCCCCTTTGCCTCTAGCGACCAGCACTCTAACCGTTGTGTCAATCTGACGGTCCAGGTGTATTGTACATATACAACTAATAAGACGAATGGTGTAAAAGAAAAAAACAATGGACAATTAACAACCAATTGGAAGAAAGAATAGAGGCCCTTGAGAATTGGATGTCTAGACGATTGGGAATGAGAAGAAATCAAATAAAGTAGTCTTTGAAAACCTTGGAATGCAAAGAGAAATAATGAAAGAAGTTAAAATCAGACAGCTAACATATTTTGGTCTAATGAAAATACATAACACCTTGCTAACGACCATAATGGAATGCAGAGCTGAAGGCAAACGTGCAAGACGAAGGCTGCGGTGTAAATGGGAAGATAATATCAAGAGATAGATAGGAAAGAGCTATCAAGGCAACAGATGGAAGACGCCTAAGATCCATTGCTGTTGATCTTCGTGTGCAGATGGCAGCTGGTGATGATGATGATAATAGATAAGTGGTGCCTCGGACAGTGTTAAAAAACGCGGCATTATGGGAGATAACAAAGGCTTTGAGTACGTTAGTACTGTCAAGGGAAGTAAAAAAAAAGTATTAATTAATTAAGGGAAATAAAAGTAATAAAAAATGTTATTAGATTTATATTACACAAATTGTAAATTTTGTTTACTTCTTTCAAAATAATTGAACACTTTTAAACACAAATTAAATGTTATGTATTGTAAAATAATAAAAGTTTAAATATTTTGTTTTAATAAAACAAAAGACATAAACATTTTAGCCAGTTAAATTTTTGCAGCCAGTCTTAAGTTTTAGTATTAGAACTAGTCTTTCAGATTACAGATTTGATTAGTATGAGTCTTAACTCGTAACTTTTCAAATTATGTATTTTATTTTTGGCTCGGCTTTAAAAGCCGACACAACAACAAATGTTTCTTCTTCTTCTTCCTCGTTCGCCCTGGAAAGGACGATGTTTGCGTTGTGTCTGTTTACGCCGTAGCTGTGATATCTGCACCTTTCGGTCGACACATCCGACTTCAGCACGTCATTTTTTGGGACCGGGTTGCCTTCCATCTGCGATCCGTAGTCGCTCAGCCAGTCTGCACTGCTGCAGACTGTTTCCAGGACCACCAGGTTCAAAAGTTGGAAACCCTCAGAATAGGCTCTAAACCACTAAATTAATATTAGACAAACATAAAGGTATGTTTTCAGGCACTCGTAAGAAATAAAGAAGTAGAACACTTGGACAACAGAAAAACAACAGACGTGAGTGGCTTACCCAGGGTTCGAACCCCGTACCTTCCGTACGACAACTCCGCCTAGCTATCAAGCGAATCACACTGACCCCACGGCCAGCTAGGCATCCCCAAAAAAGGATGCTTTGCTGACTATTTATCAGTACGAAACACACAAGATAACACCGGAAGTATACAGTGGGCAACTCAACCCTTTAATGACGCAATCACTTCTGTTGTTCCCCTATTAACAGTATGTGTCAGTCCAAACAAGACAAAGACCTTGATACTGGGTCCAGTAAATAGTAGAAGACTTACGGATAGTAGTATAGAACAGAGGGTAGGTTTCTGGTATTGTATAAACATAAATAACACATAAGGAAGGGAAACCCGAGGCCTGTAAACAGTAAATTAATATTAGACAAACATAAAATGCTGACTATTTATCAGTACGAAACACACAAGATAACACCGGAAGTATACAGTGGGCAACTCAGCCCTTTAATGACGCAATCACTTCTGTTGTTCCACTATTAACAGTATGTGTCAGCCCCTTATGTGTTATTTATGTTTATACAATACCAGAAACCTACCCTCTGTTTTATACTACTATCCGTAAGTCTTCTACTATTTACTGGACCCAGTATCAAGGTCTTTGTCTTGTTTGGACTGACACATACTGTTAATAGGGGAACAACAGAAGTGATTGCGTCATTAAAGGGCTGAGTTGCCCACTGTATACTTCCGGTGTTATCTTGTGTGTTTCGTACTGATAAATAGTCAGCAAAGCATCCTTTTTTGGGGATGCCTAGCTGGCCGTGGGGTCAGTGTGATTCGCTTGATAGCTAGGCGGAGTTGTCGTACGGAAGGTACGGGGTTCGAACCCTGGGTAAGCCACTCACGTCTGTTGTTTTTCTGTTGTCCAAGTGTTCTACTTCTTTATTTCTTACGAGTGCCTGAAAACATACCTTTATGTTTGTCTAATATTAATTTACTGTTTACAGGCCTCGGGTTTCCTTTCCTTATGTGTTATTTATGTTTATACAATACCAGAAACCTACCCTCTGTTCTATACTACTATCCGTAAGTCTTCTACTATTTACTGGACTCAGTATCAAGGTCTTTGTCTTGTTTGGACTGACACATACTGTTAATAGGGGAACAACAGAAGTGATTGCGTCATTAAAGGGCTGAGTTGCCCACTGTATACTTCCGGTGTTATCTTGTGTGTTTCGTACTGATAAATAGTCAGCAAAGCATCCTTTTTTGGGGATGCCTAGCTGGCCGTGGGGTCAGTGTGATTCGCTTGATAGCTAGGCGGAGTTGTCGTACGGAAGGTACGGGGTTCGAACCCTGGGTAAGCCACTCACGTCTGTTGTTTTTCTGTTGTCCAAGTGCTCTACTTCTTTATTTCTTACGAGTGCCTGAAAACATACCTTTATGTTTGTCTAATATTAATTTACTGTTTACAGGCCTCGGGTTTCCCTTCCTTATGTGTTATTTATGTCTAATCCACTAAACATCATCAAATCATTCCTGGCAGATCGACAACAGTTAGTGCTTCACAACAACTCGGCATCAGATTTCTCGAAGGTAGTTACAGGAGTACCGCAGGGCTCTATTCTTGGGCCCCTACTCTTCGCAATGTTCATCAACGACCTGCCACTACATTTAAAATATTCAACTTGTGACCTCTTTGCAGATGATTGTACTATCTACACTAGTGACAATGACTGCGTGGCACTTGAAATGACTCTTCAAAGCGATGTAGACAATCTAACAAAATGGAGTAATATGAATCGTATGCCAGTAAACACAACAAAAACGAAATCTATGTTGATTACCACCAGACAGAAACTCCTAAGCTGCACCAAAAGATCGCTACAGCTACACGCGGAATCAATACAAATTGAACATGTAACAGAACACAAAGTTCTGGGGATCACGATTGACCAGCACTTAACGTGGAACTCCCATGTACGGAATTTAACCAAACACATAGCACAAAAAAACGTACCAGCTAGCCAAAATAAAACACTTCTTAGACGCAGACACTAGACTATTGTTCTACATCTCACATATACAGACACATCTAGATTACTGCTCTACACTATGGGATTGTTGCCCTGCTTCAACCTCGAAGAGACTGCACTCCCTGCAAAAGAGAGCAGTGCGTCTGATCACCGATAATCGCACGACACCACACACAAGGACAGGAAAAGAACCCAAAATACTGTCGCTAAAAAAAAAACGTCTTCTCTACAACAAAGCCAAGCTGACTCACACAATTCTATCTAACAATGCCCCGTCGTACCTAAGATCATTGTTTCAAACCAGTAGAAGGGAGGGACAACGATTACATCAGTTACGTCTGCCCAAACCTAGGATCGACCTGTTCAAAAAGAGTCTAGCCTACTCTGGTGCCTACTTATGGAACAGCCTTCCACACCACCTAAAAAGTCTACCTACACAATATTCTTTTAACAAAGCACTTTTCAAACACTTCCTCAACACTGATTATCTACCCCCATAGAAACAGTATTTGCCTGTCAACATCTCATCCATAGGTCAACATTTCTTTTCCTCTTCCGCTAATTTTTTGTGTGTGAATATTTTGTTTTATATCCATGTAATATCATTATTATATTCACTTTAAAATATTATTATATAATGTAATGTATGTTTGAATGTACCCACATAATACTGTACTTTAGAAATGTGAGTCGTGAGAATGTACCCGCATACCAAAAATACAGATTAATTGTAGACGGATTGACCGCATGAGTGAGTGTCGGTATACAGAATTTATTTATTTTTATTTATTGTTTTATTTATTTTATTTTATTATTACTTTTTCCCCCCATTTACTAGCTTGTTTGTTTCAAAAAAAAAAAAAAAAAAAAAAACCCTACTCATTTTTTTAAAATTATGATTGCATACTGTAAATGAATGCTGTTATGGTAACTTTATAATGTTGCATGCCTTTAAATTAATGTTTAAAGCATCATGTGGGAATGAAAGGATATAGTATGCAAGTTTAATGAGAGTGGAAGGGCAGAATGTTAGACGGGCCTGCGCGCCCAATTCTTTACCCTTCGAAAATAAAGTTCGTTCGTTCGTTCGTTCGTTCGAGTACGGTCTTAATCAGCTCTGGTTCGCTGACTCTGATGCAAGCAGTCAAGCTATGGGTCGCTGACTGCATTCACTATTGCTGCATCTTTGGGTCTTTGTTTCAAGAGTAACTAACAATTTTCATTTCTAGTTTTTTTTTTTTAGGTCAGGCATACCCCTGCATAACAATCAGCCTCAGGAGTGATGAAATTAAAATACTGCTCAAAATCATACAGTAAAGCAGAGGTTTTCAAACTGCGTCGCGGCTCCCAGCGTCCGGTGGCTTGGGAAAAGTGTTGGGCTCGATATTAATATCTTTTTGGGTACAATTGCTTATATATAATATATAGTATAGAGAAGAGCCGCGGTGATTTATGCACAGGTCAGGGGAGCCGCGGACCAAACAAGTTTGAAAACCTCTGCAGTACAGCATAAAAAGTAAGGTAGACAGCAAAGTCCGAGAAGAGCAGTGTGGCAGTTGGGGAACGATTTACAGTCAAAGGGAAGGAATACAGAGAATTATGAATGGGAAGGTTCAGATAGAGTACAAAAAAGAGATGCGCGAACAATGTTGCGCATGACAGAGGTGAAGGGTAATCCAGTGAATGCACGCTTTTCTCAGCGGGCAGTCCAGAAAACGTGAACCAGAGAGGGAAGCCGCATATACGCGGATAGCCATGTTAATGGCGTACTCAGATAGTTTAGATGATAAATATTTCATGGACAAGAAATACTTTGGGTAATGATTAACCCGAAATATTGAACAAGGAGAATTCTTGTTCAGAAGGAGAAACGGTGTGAGTTAGTTTTATTCGAAAAGGGAAAAAGGTACGTAGAGTGATTCGTAATACATATAGACAGTAGTCAGATTCTTCAGTGATCAAAGGGAAAACAACATCCCCGGAGAGGCCCGGTCTACCATCAAGATAACCTGAACACTGAGAGAATATAAATAACAATAATCTAAGAAATGGAGACTATAGCGCCTGAATGATCACTGATGGTTTAAAGGTCAGAAGGTGTGGATTCGATACTGGGCGAGAGAGAGTGGTGAAAGAATGAACTTACATTGTATATTCTATGATGGACCAAATGTGGAGGTCAGAGCAGACAGCAATGATCCTTTTCATTATGTAAATAAAAACTATTTCAACTTGACTATGTCGTGATGTACTGTGGAAACCTGATGTCGACGCATGTCACATCTGTATAGAATTTGGTGCCATGACCAACCTCTAGCAGCACACACACATTGCTTATAAACAGTAGTTCAGAAACTATGCTTTATGCTGTCATCTCTCCTCGCTTCAGGCAGAAGACATAGAGACGTTTGACGCTGTAACAGATTTCAACAACCACGAACGACAGATAGCCATGATAATACCTACAGAATAACACAGACAGAAGACACCATAATACATTTTCGTATCTGTGGCAGACCTCACCAACTACAGACGGCAGCGTACAACGAAGAAAAAATTTCATATTTAAGTTTCGATAACATAAAAAAACAGAGTGACAACAGTGTAAGTTGTAAACATAGAACAAAGTGAACAGTATCGGAACCAGCCAATCAACAAACACCACCCCGAAAACCAAGTCAGAATTTTCTTCTTTCAAATCGACCAACACGAGAATAAGTTGCCACAACAAGGCAAAGTACACTACACATTATAAAATTCAAGAGCCGAGACCAACCTCAGCCAGCATTGAAATCAGTCATTCACCAAGACAAAGTACAACACACGCACTGGTTGATGACAGACTTCAAGAACCACAGACGGCAGAACAACGCAGGCAAAGTTATAATTTCACAACATACGAAGAATACAGTACAGTCACAGTGTAAACACAAGCGGACAGGTTTGGGAACCAGTCAACCAGAAACACCAGCTCAGAAATCAAGTCAAGATTTTTTTTTCTTCCTGCACGAGAGGGATTCGCAGAAACACAGCGGGTACAATATCCACTGTCCGGTAACGCCAGCTCAGAAATCAACACGGGGACACTCATCACAGCAGAGGATCAGGTCAACGGGTGTCGCTCAACAAGTAGTCTTAAGACAGGTCATAGAGTGCAGTACAGTAACCGATTCACGGATAGAAGCCTTTGTGTGTAGCAAAACAGTGTGTAGTCCGGATGGTATAAAAATATAACAATAGTGTTTGTTAAAAAGAAAATTCGGTCACGCGCGGGCATGGAGAAAGTTAAAATTGCGATTTTTTCATCTGTTGATCTGATCACAGACTCTATCAGAAGGCAATTAGACACATTACTTAATGAAAGAGATCTTCAAGCAGAGTCTAAATCGTACGATATGAAAGGGAAAGGACATTGTCACACTTGTGATAGAGAAAACAAGGACACAAATAAAATCCCAGAAACAGTTGCTGTACGACCACACTGGAACACACTTAATAAAAGAAGAATAAGAATGGCGGTCAGGAATTTTATGGGAGAGGTTAGAAAAGGGAAGTCCATAGAAATAAATAACATCAACATAGCAAACCAACAGAAGTGCCAGATAAGAACACAGAACGGTTGGGAAATGAAGGTAGAACCGCTAGGAGTGTGGAGAAACATAATAGGATCTGGTCAGCAAAATATTACAATAAAGGAAGAAGGTAATAGGAATAGACCATAGACAAGTCAGGTTAAGACAACAGTCGAGAAACAGGAAAACACACAGAGAGACAGGGTCAACGTTGGTACACAAGAACCAGAAACACATGAAACACAGATGATTAGTGCCGGAACACAAACTGAGATAGATACTGTAGCGTCACACTTGGGGCCAGCACACAATGAGAAAGACGTCAGGAGAGAAAAGGAAACATGGTCACAGGTATTAGACAATACGAGAAAGTCTAAGATTCCACTCAGTGTAAAAAGGATGAACCTATAAACTGCTAAAGAAGTAGTGGTACCACAGCACAGGGATAGCATCGAAGTAAAGAATAAGAAGGATGAACCGATGCAGTCGACCAGAAAAAAAAGTCGACAGACAGTTAATGAAGCAGAATATAGCAGTAGACGGAAGTGGTCTTCAGAATCAGTGTCCACGGACTTAGACAGTGTAGGGTCTGAGGAGAGTGACGGTAGTCACAGACACAAAAGTACTTATAGAAGAGGAGAGAATAGTAAAAGAGGTAAGGAAGAAGGCAGCAAATGTGGAGATAGTAGTAGAGAAAGGGAGTTGACAGTATACAATCTGGAGAAAATAATAGCAGACAATGCAGAAATGTGGATGCGACATGCAGCGACAATCACGCAGACTGAATGGAGGGAGGCGTATAATCGACAAATTGAAGACTCGGAGAAAAGAAAGACGAAACAGGAAGGTGTAAGTACAGTACACGAAAAGTACCAGCTTGACATAGAATCAGAATTCGATTCGTCAAGTGGGGAGGAGGATAGAGTTATGCACTCCGACGAATATGGATACAGGTTGGACGAGCTCGAGCATATAACGGACGACGAAGGCCGTAGAATTTATTGGCCGAAAAATGAGATTAGTGATCTTGAACGTATAAATCAGATAAATAGGAAGGAAATTACCAAAATAGTTGAACCAAGCATAGACGAGTTGAAAAAGGTAATAGAAGCCACCATAAAGCGGCCTGATTTTAACTTCTCAAGAAGCATGGTTTGGATAGTGCTAGAGGGAAAGTATCATACAAACTTTCCACAAACAAGAATTGAAATAGATATGGTTCTGACGAAAATGATAGATGACGCAAACAGGAAAAGGTGGATAGAAAAGGCAGAGCAGGAAAATCGTCATCGAAGGCAGAAGAAAAATAAAGGAAAAAGAAAATATAGATATTAAGTGAAGTAGAGGGGGAGATGAGGGATAAAAGGTCATGAAAAATGACGAGGATATTATGTGAGAAGAAGAAGAGCCATAAGAGATGGCGAAATTAAGAGGGAGTAATTGAGAAATTGGATGGTGAGGTATTGAGGGCCATGGGAGATGGCGAAAACAAGAGAATCGCTTGGATAAATAAGTATGGGAAAATTGAGAGTCACGGAGAAGTGACGGAGTATTGAGAAGCCACAGGAAGGATGGCACGGACATATAGAAGAGATGGTTCTAGAAGGAACTTATGTAGAAGTAAGAAGCCATGGAGCATATGGCAAAGAAAGAGATTTTTGCGGCAGTGGCCGAGTCTTATGAAGGCTTTGGGGAGAAATCATATTTTTTTTTCTCTCCGTAATACATGAAGAGAAGAGAATTGTGTTGAGAACGTTCCAGGGAGGGAACGAAAAACATATAAAAACGTTAAGTGCGGCGTTTGCCAGACTACAAATGTGAGTCTATGGAGGGTAACCCTCACCGAACATATACAATAGAAATTTAGACATGGAGAGACAGTGTTGTGGAGAAGGAAAAAGGGAGATAGCACAAAGAGAAGTTCCAGGGAGGGAACGAAAAACATATAAAAACGTTAAGTGCGGTGTTTATCAGAATACAAATGTGAGTCTATTGAGGATAACCCTCACCGAACATATATAACAGAAATTCAGACACTGGGAGACAGTGTTGTGGAAAAAGAAGTCAAGTGACAGGTCAGCAGCAGAAAAATACGCAAGTAGGTCAAAACGGCAACGCGGTTTAAGATAGGTAGACCTAAGAAGTTTCAAATATTTCCGCGTAAGAGATTATGGACAAAGGTCTAGTTAGAAAAGGGTGGACGGAAGTATGGCAATTCAGTGTTGCCATGATAGTAAATGGCTCACGCCATCATGAACTATGTATATAGGGAGACATGACAGAAGACATGTTTGGCTTTATACGAGAGAACATGAAGGCCAGACAGTTCACACCAGGTGTGTGGTGACAGAAGATAATACTATATGAGGGGTTTACGTGTATGACAACAGGAGTGACTGGATGTGTAAAAGGAAATAAACTTTGTATGGATAAGTACACAGTTGGCAGAATGTGAGTGAGAAAGACATGGGTTAAGAACAGTCATAAATGTGAAGAGGAAAGGTCACTTAAGAAAAGTGACGGGAAAAGAGTTATTCCTCAGTTTTGTTATGATAATATGTTATAATGTAAGAAAATAATGACATGTTATGTGATATGAAAAAAAATGAAGACCACTAAGGAAGTGGAATGTATAACATGTCAAATGTATGTTTTTGAAATCATGTAATATGAGCAGATAGGAGAAAAAGCAAAGAAGAGTGGTCGTAAATGGGAACGAGATGTTAATGAATGTACGTTCCCAGTACAATTTAATTGAGTTGTGTAAAAGGAAATTGTCCTTTGGCACAGATAAGAATTGGTAATGTGCTAAGCTAGGGTTGTAACAGCACATTGCTAAAGATTTTTTTTGTATATAGGACAAGTTCAATAAGAGTGTTGGTACAGTCATGAAAATAAATTTTTTCTCCTACGGATAAATAATTTATTTTTAGGGGAGAAAGGGAGATAATGTGGCAGTTGGGGAACGATTTACAATCAAAGGGAAGGAATAAAGAGAATTATGAATGGGAAGGTTCAGATAGAGTACAAAAAAGAGATGCGCGAACAATGTTGCGCATGACAGAGGTGAAGGGTAATCCAGTGAATGCACGCTTTTCTCAGCGGGCAGTCCAGAAAACGTGAGCCAGAGAGGGAAGCCGCATATACGCGGATAGCCATGTTAATGGCGTACTCAGATAGTTTAGATGATAAATATTTCATGGACAAGAAATACTTTGGGTAATGATTAACCCGAAATATTGAACAGTGAGAATTCTTGTTCAGAAGGAGAAACGGTGTGAGTTAGTTTTATTCGAAAAGGGAAAAAGGTACGTAGAGTGATTCGTAATACATATAGACAGTAGTCAGATTCTTCAGTGATAAAAGGGAAAACAACATCCCCGGAGAGGCCCGGTCTACCATCAAGATAACCTGAACACTGAGAGAATATAAATAACAATAATCTAAGAAATGGAGACTATAGCACCTGAATGATCACTGATGGTTTAAAGGTCAGAAGGTGTGGATTCGATACTGGGCGAGAGAGAGTGGTGAAAGAATGAACTTACATTGTATATTCTATGATGGACCAAATGTGGAGGTCAGAGCAGACAGCAATGATCCTTTCATATGTAAATAAACACTATTCAAATTACCATGGCGTTATCGCATCACGTGCTGTGTGTGTGTGTGTGACTGTGTGGTATACAGCATATTATAGCTAACCACAGAGGTAAGCGAACCTGGACAGACATTGCCATATAAATATATGATTCATGATACAGCGACCATAGGCTGTCAAAGCAGTTCTAGGCGGAACAAGAGAGGCAATATTTTGCCTAAGAATATTAGCAAAATAATATTGCTGGCCTTGCTAGAACAATAATATACTGAGGTCCAAAAAAGTATATACATGTGCTTCATTGACTATAAGAAGGGTTTTGAAAGAGTCCATCACGAGAAAATAATTGAATGCCTCGAAGACATAGCTATTGCTGGAAAAGACATTTTTTTTGGTTCGGTGTTTGCCTTTGTGGCAGTGCAGTTATTTGTGCGCAGGTCGCGGCATCAAATAGTATCGTGTAACCGGGCTGTGATTACTGCATCAATGAAAGAATGTGTGTGTGTCCGTCAGCTGGTCGGGTCAGTTCAGTTAATGGTGTTGAGCGCAGGTAAATATTTTGAAGTGCGCTAACTTTTGTACGTTTCTTGGTTCAAGTCGTTACAGGCCTGTCCGCCTGAGATGGAAATTCTTGACCTTATTTTATTCTTCCTTCCCAGAGTTCGTTCGTATCCTTTTTATGTTTAGTGAAAAGCAATCTCGTATAATGGTTTTGTCAAAAGCATCCAACTGTAATATTCCAACGAAAACTCAGCAATGTAGAAAAATAAAATATAGTTTATTAACGTGATTTGGAACAGCAATGTCATTGGCACAATAGTGAAGTACTTATGTCTTTCTTACACAAAGTAGTGAGTATCCAAACATGAAAATGTAAATCCACAGGAATAATATATCCAATAGAGTAAAATACAAACTGGTCTACTTAAACTCTTTCAGTACATAATTATTTTCAGCTCTGGACGGAATTATTTTTAAGCCCCAAAAATTTACACATACATAATTTACGTTTACTGACAATGTGTGTCTAATTATGAGTTAAGTATAACATATTATATATCAAATTAAAGTACATTGGATGAACAATATAAATCCATATGCCTTTCTAGCTAATTTTATGTTATGTTTATGTTATAACAGATAACATGTACACGGAAAAAAGATAACTTGAAATTTTGAACAAAAATTTTCGACTTACGTAAGGCTTGTAACATAAATTGTTATCAAAATACAGTTTCACTGCTCTCTTTGTGCAGGTAATCCATTTGGAAACACAGAAAAAGTAAGAAAGTTATGGTTGATCACACAGTTTGTTCACTGTTCACATATTAGTAACATATCCTGTGTGTTTTTCGGCCATTATGGCGATACGACAAAACACGATTAAAAATGAAGATAAATAAGAAAAAAATCCCTTCAAACGCAAATAAAAGACGTTGAAGCTTGTTGAAATTTGCCCAGTTTTGTGTTTACTTCCGTTCGAGATAAATTCCGGGCAGTATAAAATATCAGAATAGAAAGAAACAACGAAATAAATCAGCGTCTTTTAAAAGATCTTGCGGTCCCAGCGGTCGGCCATTGCATCTTTTAAAAGATCTTGCGTACGGAATCAGTTAAAAATACTTGTCTAACCTGAACAAAACTTGTCAAGTTAAAAACAACTGTCTTGATAATCTCAAAGACGAAGTTCTGTAAAAATCCTCTCGCCTAACGAATCCTAAAATCTGTACAAGTCCCCGTCAATCGCCCACGTCTCTTCTGTATATAAAGCCCACTCTTTTTCCCCGCCAATTTTCACACGATGCTTTATTTTTCACACGATACCAAACATCTACATTTGCACACGCTTTTCTCAGCTTTTCGACTTTTTTCACACGACTCTCACTCTAGCAACGGAAAAAACCCAGATAAGCAACTTCTCCCAAAACTTTCCATTCAATAAACATGCATTTACTATTTTGTTGTTCTGTGACAGCTTTTCTCGAAGCCGTGAACTTTTCATGATACTGTATTTTTTGCACAAGTGTCTTAACTGCTTTTAACGTTGTTATTTCTCGTTTTATGTGGTTTTTAACACGTATTAATTGTAGTGTATGCCAAGCGGTCACACAAGTCTCGGGGCCACAAAAATGTATCCCATGTAGAGACATTTTCGTCATATCAACTAAAAATATCAAGTATCTAACATACATACTGGAGCAAAATATGAAGTGGGGGCATATATTAATGAGTCAAATGGCAATGGACAATGGTTGAGAACAATTTATGTTACTAGTATAAGTCATAGACTGGGGGCATATACTTATGAGCCAAAATGGGAAAAAAAATTACAAGTTCTCAGTATACATGTGAGCCAAAACAAATTTTTAAAAAATTTTAAAAAATTTCAAGATGTCAGTATACATGTGAGCCAAACAATTTTTTTTTCAAGATCTCAGTATACCTGTAAGCTAAATTAAAAATGTATTACAAGATCTCAGTATACATGTGAGCCGAAAAAAAATGAAAAAAATTATTATTTCGTAAAACGATGGATCTAGTAGATTCATATTGCGTAAAACGGGGAGACATACAAGTTGTTTATACACTATGTCATTAAACAGTATGGGATATGGATAGCAATGTGCAATACGCAATGTAAATTGTTCATGTATTAATACAATACTTATGTAATCTTTACTTAACACGCTAGTAATAATACATAAAAACATGGAGTTATGATAGTAAATATACATAATTAATGTTAAACTTATTGAACTTTTTATTTAAAGTCGACACATATAAGGTTTGGTCATGCCAAACAAAACTCGAGTGTTAATCAACACTCAGGACAATAAGTGAATCCTATCTTAATATTTACATCTGAATGGTAACTGCCCATAGCTTTTACCTGTGACCATGACTTCCGCTAGTGTGAACGGGAGCGGTGAAAGGTCACACTGGATATTTTGAACTCTCATTGACGGCACAGTGTGGCGTCAACTTAGGGAGAGGGAGGGGTGGTGGGGGTTTATAGTACAATGAAATAGCTGGGGGAGTAGAGAAAGTAGTTTCTGTTTTGGATGGATGAATGAACGCGAGACGTGGGAGAAAGGTAAAGGAAAAAAAGAAGAACTCGCATGGGGAAATCCACACGCGGGGGAAGATAAAGGCGGTGAAAACGAAGATCGGACCTGACACAGCGAAACACAGCGAGGTGGTGTTAAAGTCACGTGTGGACAGTTTGCGCGTGGGGAAAAGGGAGTAGAGGGTTAACATTTTATATACGCATTAGAAGTTAAATAATTTGTACTGGACGAGTACAACATCTGTGTGTCTCAACACAGTAATTTGTTTTTTAAAAAGACATTATACATGGTACATAGTTATTTATGCGATATTAATGAAATTCAACCAAATTATAACAAGTAATCATAAAATCGATCCATAGCATATGTCTAGTTTCAGTACCTCCTGAACAGACCAGTAGAAAAATGTGTTTAAAAAAATGCTCTGAGTATCGTTCACCATTTGTGATACTCCGGCTAATCACATGTGTAATAATGTTTTGGTTTTCCGCCAAAGTCTTAATATTATGACATAAACTGTCATAGTTGTCGTTTTGAGGCGAACCGAATGGATGTGTCCATATTATCGTCGGTATGCTCGTTATCATCATCGTTATCACTTTGGTGTTCTTCAGTATCAAGGTCTGACTCATCTCGGGAGCATTTCGTTCTGTTAATGAGGCAGGTGATAACTCTGTATCGGAAGGTTGTGGTGTATCTATATGGGTGTCGGCATCTTGTAGAGTCTGTTGTTGTTGTTTTTCTGCATTTAAAGATGTGTTGCTATCTCTGGACAACGATTGGTAATTATCTGCTTGAACTCGAAGATTTCGTGCTTGAATACTCTCACGTAGCTCCTGCGGAGGGATGTCATGTTCACTCGTAGAAGTGTCGCGACATCTACGTAATCTGTCGATAGCATCGTGCGGGGGTGAAGAGAGGGGTTTGAGTGTTCATCGTCGCAATGTGACACATCAGATGTAGAGGATGATGTGGGGGGACAAAGGAGGGTGGTTTTGCGAATCGGTCGGGTGTTAGTGAGGATAGGCTGGGAAACAGGACGATGATTATCTTTCTTGATCTGTGAAATGTGGGCTTTCGTCCTGATCTGTCTTTCTTCGTGCCACAGGATAAAATTTGTTGGTGTAGTCTGTTCTAAGATTTTGAAACCATCGATCCATTTGTCGTCAAATTTAGAATGTCAAACGTGTTTTTTGTAGTATACTAGATCTCCGATGTGAAACTGTTCCAGTTTTGTATTTTTATCGTGTGTACGCTGTTTCTTCCGGAAAGCTTTTTCTGCATTTTTGTTCGCAATGTGATGTGCTGCATGTTTTTGTTGTAGGATGACTGCTATCGGGTCCTCTCAGATTATCTGCGTTGTGGTTGGAGAAGGTTGTCCATCGGGAATACCGGCTCCCTACCGTAAAGTAGGTAAGATGGCGAGAAACCAGTGGTGTCGTTAATGTTTACTCGTATTGCTTCTAAGGCCTGGTTAATGTATAGATCCCAATATTGATCGTTGCCTTCGATGTGTTTGGATAGAATATCATGAAGGGTTGAATGCATTCTTTCGTTTCTTCCGTTACTCTGGGGCCGATAGAAACCATAGTTGTGGTGCGTTTGATGTTTAACTTTTGTAATGTTGATTTAAAAGGATTTCCAACGAACTGTTTTCCATTGTCCGTGATGACTCTTCTAGGACAACTATGTCTAGGTAGAAATTCTTGCAAAAAGAAATCGGTGACAGTTGTAGAAGTCACATCTTTCATAGGGAAACTCTCCGGCCAAACAGAGTACTGGTCTACAATGTGCAACAAGTACCTGTTTCCTGACAGTGTTAGGGGGTACGGACCAGAGATGTCTAAACTGACAGTTTCCATGAGATAGTTGGAGGGTTGCATTTTTTGTAATGGGGATTTGTTCACCTTCATATTTCTCGTTTTGCAGATCTTACAAGTGGCCACGTAATCAATTATATCTTTATACATGGTTTGCCAGTAATACCGTTTCTTAATGACGTCTATCCTTTTATCTCGTCCCAGGTGTCCATTTTCATCGTGGAACTGGATGCGGATGTCAGGTATTAAATGATGTGGAATATATTTCTGTAATCTTCCATCTTGTTTGGAGTCAATATGATGGAGTGCTTGGTCATGAGGAAAGATAGTAAAATCCTTGACTTTTGCTGGTGTTTCTTTAATTTGTTTCATTAGTTTAACGACTTCCGGGTCTTTCATTTGTTCCTGTAGGATGTCAAAGTTGTCTATTTGATCCTCTTCTGACAATCGGTCAGTGTCTGTGTGAGTGTCCGATTGATCGGCAATTCGGTTTGAATTTATGACATTTATTTGTCTAGTATTGTCATTTATGTCTGTTGCAGCTGCTTCATTTTTGTTACTCTGTGACGGGTTGTCAGGATATGGAATTTTAGAAAGCAGGTCAGCACACGTATTGAGGGTTCCGGCAATGTATTCTATGGTAGTGTCATAGTTCTGCAAATTCATCGCCCAAGTTTGAAGCTTCTTTGGTTGTTCGGATGTCTTCGTCAACCAACTAACAAGGGGTTGGTGATCTGTTCTAATGATAACTTTTGTTCCGCTGATGTAAAAATCCAGTTTCTGCATAGCATAATGAATGGCAAATGCTTCCTTTTTTGTTGTAGTCCAACGCTTTTGGGACTTACTTAATGCGTGTGACAGGAAAGCAATTGCTTTTCGTTGGGCACATTAGGGATAATAGGGGTTTCATCAGAATGGTTTGGTTGGACAAGGCAAGCTCCTACAGCGTTATCAGAAGCGTCAGTGTATAGGATCATTTTTTTGGTGGTATCAGGCTGTGCCAACATTGGAATGGTTGTGAGTGCATTTTTTAGATAATCGAATGCTTGTTGACATTGATCCGTCCATCTGAACCTGGCTATTAATGGCTCCGCTTCCTTGGAGAAATTGACGATGTGGCGTCTGTAATAACTACAACATCCAAGAAAACCTCTTACGTGTCTCACATTTGTAGGGCGTGGCATCTCTCTGATCGCTCCTACTTTCTCGTCGTCAGGGCGAACTCCACTGCCATTAATTATGAAACCTAGGTATTTTGTTTCCTGTTTTAGGAATTTACATTTCGAGAGTTTAAACTTTATGTGATGATATTTAAGACGATCAAAGACTTGTTCAACCCTTTTCAGGTGTTCTTGTATTGTACCTGGCGTATGGACTAAGATATCATCTATGTATGCCAAGGCAAAGGGCTGGAATCCTTTCAAGACCTCATCCATGAGGGACATATAAGTGGCGGGGCTTGATTTAAGTCCGAAGGGCATAACGTTCCATGCAAAGGAACCGACATGCGTACAAAATGTAGATTTTTCCTTTGCCTCTGGTGACATTGGGATGCACCAGAAACCGGATCGTGCATCTAATGTTGTAAACCATTTGGAATTTCCAAGCGTCGCCAGTATATCATCCATCCTGGGAAGTGGGTATGATATCGTCTTCGTTATTTTGTTAAGTGCACGATAATCGCAGCAGAAACGGTGGCTGCCGTCTTTCTTTGTGACGATGACAATGGGGGATGACCATGGAGATCTTGATCTTTCTATAATGCCAGCTTCAAGCATCTCATTTATAGATTTCTCCACTAACTCATGGTTCTTAAGGGGAGTGTGGTAAGGTTTGAGGTGTACTGGAACATCAGTTGTGGTGTTTATATCCATTTGGACTGTAGATGTGCGCTCTAGTTCCATGTCATTGATGGCAAATATGTGTTGGTGTTTGGTGATAAAATGTTGAAGCCTATTGACATGAGGTTCTTCTGCATGCAAGGTTTCAAGTAATTTTGTCAGCCTGTCTTCCCTATTTTTTTGCACATCAGTTGTACTGGATGTTCCTTGAAAACTGCTTTCTTGCTGTGGTTCGGTGGTGAAGCGTTGATAATCATTCTCGATCTGTCCTGCACTCGGGCAGTATCGTGATTTGTTGTGTTGAATGTGTGTGAACAATCATAGCTGGCTCTGCGTCGTCTGGAAGGGGTGTGTGACTTGGTAGAGCTGATTGTTGTTGTTGCTGTATATTTATTAAATGTTGTTGTTGTTGCTGTTGTAGCAGTATTTGTTGCTGATCAAGCTGCTGTTGCAACGCTTGTGGATCCATGATAAGGATTAATAGTGATTAGGCCTGTCTGCTATCACTAAAAAACAGGTGCTGCTCGCTCGCCAGAATGAGTATGCTTTCACAAACGAAAAGGGCTGGTCACGGCACCAATTAGTATTAAGTGTGGCAGTGCAGTTATTTGTGCGCAGGTCGCGGCATCAAATAGTATCGTGTAACCGGGCTGTGTTTACTGCATCAATGAAAGAATGGGTGTGTGTCCGTCAGCTGGTCGGGTCAGTTCAGTTAATGGGGTTGAGCGCAGGTAAATATTTTGAAGTGCGCTAACTTTTGTACGTTTCTTGGTTCAAGTCGTTACAGGCCTGTCCGCCTGAGATGGAAATTCTTGACCTTATTTTATTCTTCCTTCCCAGAGTTCGTTCGTACCCTTTTTATGTTTAGTGAAAAGCAATCTCGTATAATGGTTTTGTCAAAAGTATCCAACTATAATATTCCAACGAAAACTCAGCAATGTAGAAACATAAAATATAGTTTATTAACGTGATTTGGAACAGCAATGTCATTGGCACAATAGTGAAGTACTTATGTCTTTCTTACACAAAGTAGTGAGTATCCAAAAATGAAAATGTAAATCCACAGGAATAATATATCCAATAGAGTAAAATACAAACTTGTCTACTTAAAAATACTTGTCTAACCTGAACAAAACTTGTCAAGTTAAAAACAACGTGTCTTGATAATCTCAAAGACGAAGTTCTGTAAAAATCCTCTAGCCTAACGAATCCTAAAATCTTACAAGCTACCGTCAATCGCCCACGTCTCTTCTTTATATAAAGCCCACTCTTTTTTCCCGCCAATTTTCACACGATGCTTTATTTTTCACACGATATCAAACATCTACATTTTCACACGCTTTTCTCAGCTTTTCGACTTTTTTCACACGACTCTCACTCTAGCAACCGAAAAAACCCAGATAAGCAACTTCTCCCAAAACTTTCCATTCAATAAACATGCATTTACTATTTTGTTGTTCTGTGACAGCTTTTCTCGAAGCCGTGAACTTTTCATGATACTGTATTTTGTGCACAAGTGTCTTAACTGCTTTTAACGTTGTTATTTCTCGTTTTATGTGGTTTTTAAACACGTATTAATTGTAGTGTATGCAAAGCGGTCAGATCTTCTTCTGGCGAGGCGCATTCCTTTCAACCTATTTGGCTATATCAGAGCGCATTTACCATCCCAAAAAATAAAGCGCTAAAAAGGACTCGCTAGCTACGCCAACGCCCGAGCTAGTGATTTATTCGGAAAAGACATAAGAATACTCAGTAACTTTTATTTGTAGCAAACTGCTACAGTAATATCTGGAAGGAATTATTCACCATACATCGACATAAAAAGACGTGTCAGACAAGGTTGTGTGCTGTCCCCCTGTCTATTTAATCCAGTCTACACACCGAAAATTTTTCAAAACGATACAGGAAATGTCAGGACTGAAAATAAGTTGAAGGTCAATAAACAACTTTAGATGTGCAGATTATACCGTGTTGTTAGCTGAAAGTGAACAGGATTTACAAGAACTAGTGAAGCAAGTAAACATCACAAGATAAGCATAAATGGGAAAATCCTCGAACAAGTCAAGAGCTTGTCATATCTTGGTCATATAATAACAGAAGATGTCAGATGTGAAACAGAAATCAAGAAGAGAATAGGAATGGCCAAAGCTACATACAACAACATGAGACATATACTGACATCCAAAACAGTTAACTCACAAATTAAAACTGAGAATCATAAAATGATATATATTCTTCACTACTGTATGATGTCACCCGTGTGTTACCGGGGCCCGAAAGAAGAGCAAAGAATAGTAACACTGTTCCCTGCCAAGCAGGTCGTAGAAAGCGACTAAGGAGGGTTGGGCATGAATCATTGGTGGATACCCCATCCTGTAGGGCAACAACAAATTGATTCCACTTTTGCAAACCACAAAAACTTCAACAAATATGGACAAGGGGTCAATTAAAGCAAGCTGTTAAACTGAGGACAGAAAGTACCTGCCCGCTAAGGGGAATGTCCTCTTGCTTGCTAGGCATCTTGGTTGTGATGGTATTCGGCCCTGCTTAGGCATGTTGTGTGAAAAAGGACAATTTTGCATAGAAAGGACGCAAGGAGCTTGTGGTATTGGGCATGATGTTGGTTACCCCATCCTGTAAAACAAATTTAAACCACAAAAACTTCAACAAATATGGACAAGTCAATTAAAGAAAATAAAACACAGCCATCCAAGACAGGGGAAGGTCCTCTCGCAGGGAGGCGTATGATGCAACACAGAGAAAGCCGAAAAGAGTCTGTGTTGCTGACTAACCTTCTTTCTTCTAGGAGAACTTCCAGATTTGGCACCTGGAATGATCGGACATTAAACGAACAAGGGAAAGTGGCGCAAGTAGCAGCAGAAATGAGGGAATACAAAATCGAGGTTCTGGGAATGTGTGAAACAAAGTGGAAGGGGGTAGACAGGAAGAAACTCATCACAGGTGAATTGGTGCTGTCCTCAGGACATGAAGACGAAAGTTCACACCACAGTGAAGGGGTAGCTCTTATGTTATCTAAAGAAGCACAGAAAGCACTCATTGAATGAAAAGCTGTTGGACCCAGAATAATAACAGCTACTTTCAAAACAGCTAAAAAGAAAATTCATGTAAATGTCATCCAACGTTATGCACCAACTAATGACAAAGAAGAGTCTGTGAAAGAAGCATTTTATACTAGACTACAGGAAATTATATCAACATCAGAAGGAATAAGGCAAGAACAGCCTTTTTTAGCCTAAACAACATCTGGAAGTTCTCTCAATACAGCACAAGCACAAAATTAAGACTATATCAGAGCTGTATGCTTTCTGTGCTTCTCTATGGTGCAGAATGCTGGAGAGTTACAGAGAAGGAAATGTCGAAATTGTCCTCTTTTCACACAACATGACTAAGAAAAATTATCCGAATCTTTTGGCCGAATACCATCACCAACCAAGATCTGCTTACTCGGAGCAAGCAAGAGGACATGCACACCATCATAGCTGGCAGACGCTGGAGCTGGGTTGGCCATGTCCTCAGAAGAGACCCCGATGCCATCACAAGAACAGCTATGCTTTGGACCCCTGAAGGAAAACGAAAGAGAGGCCGACCAAAAAACAACCTGGCGGAGGACTGTGGAGGCTGAGATGCAAAGAATGAACCAGAGTTGGGGCACTGTACGAAGGATGGCTGCCGACCGAGCAAAGTGGAATCAATTTGTTGTTGCCATACAAGACGCGACTAGGCGTGATGGCCACTGACTGCTTTAACGGTCGGCGGCTAAGGAACAAAGAAGAAGACAGGAAATTATGGATAAAGTAAAACGAAGAGACATCACAATTTTGATGAGTGACATAAATGCAAAGATAAGTACAGTCAACACCGGATTTGAAGAAGTCATGGGAAAACATGGGCTAGAAATAATGAATGAAAATGGGGAACTATTCGCAAACTTCTGTGCTTTAAATCAACTGGCTATAGGAGGAAGCATGTTTCCGCATAAGAGAATACACAAGGCAACATGGATATCACCAGACCATAGAATAGAAAATCAGATTGATCATATATGCATAAACAAGAAGTTTAGATCATCATTGCAGGATGTAAAGGTATATAGAGGAGCAAATGTGGCATCAGATCACCATCTTCTGATAGCCAAAGTAAAAATGAAACTCAAGAGATATGCAACAATGAAAAATTATAGACAACAGTTTAATGTAGGACAGCTAAGAAATCAAGAAACAAGAGACAAATTTGCGGTCACAGTATCCAACAAATTCCAAGTGCTCCAACAGCTGGAAGATGTAGAGAATACAGAAGACTATTGGCAGCAGGTCAAAACTGTATGGAAGGAGACATGTCAAGAAATACTGGGGAAAAGGGAAAGACAACAAAAAGCATGGATAACAACAGAAACCATCAATAAGATACAAGGCAGAAAAAAACAAGAAAGCAGATTCAAACACAAGCAAAACCAGAAGTTCCAAAGCCAAGGCTCAAGAAGTGTACACAGAAGCAAACAAAGAAGTAAAAAGAAGTATCAAAAGAGACAAGAGGAAGTATATTGAGGAGTTGGCAAGAGAGGCAGAAGATGCTGCAGCCAAAGGAAATATGAGAGAACTGTATAGCAGCACACAAAGAAACTAACAGGGAAATACAAGCAAACAAGTTGCCTCATAAAAGACAAGAATGGGAAACTGCTCAGCAATATACAAGAGCAAATGAAGAGGTGGACAGAATATTTTGGGGACCTTCTCAATAGACCAGCTCCACAAAACCCCTCGGACATCCAGCCAGCAGAAGAAGAGCTACAAATTAACGGTGAAAGACCAACGAAGGAAGAGATAAAGAAAGCCATAAAGCTTCTAAGAGATGGAAAAGCGTCTGGACATAATGGCATTCCAGCAGAGGTCATCAAAGCAGATATCGACACGGCTACAGAGATGTTATATAAATTACTTGGCAAAGTCTGGGAAAAAGAAGAGATACCAGAAGAATGGAAGGAAGGATATCTGGTTAAGTTGCCTAAGAAGGGAAATTTACAAGAGTGCACAAATTATAGAGGAATAATGTTACTATCAGTGCCAGGAAAAGTATTAAACAGGATTATCCTTCAGAGATTAAAAGGGTCCATAGACAAGAAACTGAGAGATGAACAAGCAGGTTTTCGACAAAACAGATCCTGTACAGACCAGATAGCCACTTTGAGAAAAATAGTTGAACAAAGTCTGGAATGGAATTCACCACTATACAAGGTACATCGGATTTGTGGACTACAAAAAGGCATTTGGCAGTGTAGACAGAGAATCACTTTGGAAATTGATGAGGCATTATGGAGTTCCCCTGAAGATCATTAATTTAATAAAGAAAACATATGAAGACATGACATGCAGAGTTCTTCACGAAGGACAGCTTACAGAACCGTTTGGGATAAGAACAGGAGTGCGACAGGGATGCCTCTTGTCACCATTTCTTTTCTTGCTGCCAATAAATTTGGTTATGAGAACATCGACAACACACAACAGAAATGGAATCCAGTGGACTCTGACGAAGCAGTTGGATGATCTGGATTTTGCTGATGACTTAGCTCTTCTGTCCCATAACCGTAATCAGATGCAGGACAAATTGAAAACACTCGATGAGAGGTCACAGCAATTAGGTCTGAAAATACACAGGGAAAAGACAAAAATAATGAGAATAAATGCAGGTAATGATAACAGGGTTGAACTTGAAGAAACACCAATACAAGATGTAGAATCGTACACATATCTTGGCAGTAATATAGACAAAGTTGGAGGGACAGACCGCGATATCAAAATAAGAATACAAAAGGCAAGAGGAGCTTTCATTGCATTGGGAAATATATGGAGAACAAGAGAAATAGGATCCAACACGAAAATAAGAATCTTCAACTCAAATGTGAAGTCAGTCCTATTGTATGGCTCTGAGACATGGAGAACAACAAAGACAACAACCAAAAAGCTACAGACTTTCATAAATGGGTGCTTGCGTAGAATAGAGGGATTAAAATGGTATGACAAGGTTACCAACGTGGAACTGATGACAAGAACTAGATAAGTGCCAGTGGAACAAGAGATGAGAAGAAGACGATGGCGATGGATAGGACACACACTGAGGAAACCTGTTGATAGCATTACAAGGCAGTCCTTGTTCTGGAACCCCCAGGGCAAGGGAGGCAGAGGTAGACCAAGAAGCACATGGAGAAGAGAGCTGGAAACAGAGGTGAAAATGATGAGGAGAACATGGAAAGAACTTGAGATGATGGCACGTGACAGGAGGACTTGGCATGTGTTTGTTGAAGGCATATGCTCCTTTGGGAGTGGAGGGTTATGAATGAAGTGTATGGTGTAGAAACATGGACAATGAATAAGCAATTGGAAGGGGTAGTCCTGGAAACAGGCTGCATCACTGCAGACTGGCTGAGAGAATAGGGATCGAAGAGGGAAGGCAAACCCGGTCCCAAAAAATGCCGTGCGGAAGTCGGATGTGTAGGGCCGAAAGGCGCAAATATCGCATCTTCGCTGTAAACGGCGACACAACGCAACCAACGTAATTTTCAGGACGAACGAGGAAGAAGAAGAAGGAAACACGAACTTAGACTCTTGCATGCCTGTCAACCTCCTGAGACTAGAAACTGTACGCCGGACCAGTAAAAATCTTACAAACACCAAAAAACCTTACAAAAAATATATTAAACGCGATATGGTTTTAAAAAGACAAATGACATATACTAATTAGTTTAACATTTGAAATAGTGCGATATAAAACAAACTAATAAAGTCTCGTGCTGTTCTTCATATGTATTAGAAATACTGCAAGTGATAATCATTTAAAATGTAAGTTATGTCCCATAATTTTATCACAGCCGTCATTGTGACGAAATCAGTCTTGCACTTTTTATAACTCTCGTCAGCTCCGGTAGTATCACGTCATTTCTTCATTTTTCTCACTCCTCGTCCTATTATTCGGCATATTTATTGCCCTTACGTTCTTTTTGCTGTGACTGCCCCCAGACTTGTTTACGTTTCACCAGGTGAACTGTAACAATACCAGGTCGATTACACAGGTCAGTGGTTATACGTTTATCATGTAAGTCGCCTGGCCACCCCTTTGTTAGACACGCTCTCTATTGATACAGATGGTCGCGCACGATCGTTGAAAGGAAACAATATTGTCAGTCGGAGAGAACCGTCTGCGCGATGGGCGAAACACAGATGATAATGAGATAATAGCTTCCAAGGGACCATTCCTGGAAAAGGAGGCACCAAAGAAGTTGGCCAATCGAAAAGCAGCAGATGGGAGACTTTTTCAGGCCATAAATCGAGGATTTCTCACTAAGAGAGATGTTGGTAAGAAAGCGAAGATGGCTGTATACCGCTCCACCTATGTCTCAGTCTTGACATATGGATGCGAGTCAAAGGCAATGACTACAACCCAAAAAAGCCAGATCCAAACCTCAGAAATGAGGTATCTGAGGAAGGTGGTTGAAGTAACAAGAAGAGACATGGTCCGCAAGCAGACGGTACATCAAGGCCTAAAATCCCACCCCCTGCAGACCCAAGTAGAACAGTCCCAACTAAGATGGTTTGGCCATGTCTGCAGAATGGGAGAAGATCGGCTACAAAACAAGCATGGGAAACAAAGAGCCAGGGATCCAGACCCCCAGGACGACCCAGAGTTTGCTGGGAGGACAACACTAGACAATCATTGAAGGACTGAGGACTAGAATGGAACAAGGCCAGGAAGAAGACAGCCGATAGGATAGTCTGGCGCTCTCTCTTCCAAACTTCTACACCTCACAGTAGAAGGGGAATGACTAAGTAAGCAAGGGATCATCCCTGTATCAAGATTATTACAGACAATCTGTCTGGCAAGTAAATACTGGCAGAAAGCATATTGACAGGGAATGAATTCACAGATTTTTGTGCGAATCTGGGCAGAAAGTATTACAGCATTATTAGAAAGAGGTCTCGCGATGGAATCTTAAAAGTGAATATTTTAAAGTACACGGGGGAAATTAAACACCCCGGCCCATATAGTTTAAAATAAATTGGATTGGTGTAAAGTGGGAGCCGCAGTACACAATAGTTCTCATTGGCGAATTCGCCCGAAGTACAATCTGGGATTTGAACTAAGAAATGAGAGATATAATCAAGCGAAATCGGAGTCACAGATCAGACTGCATCGCACGTCAAGCCAGCAATTCACCAGAGACAGGAAGAGAAGGATCTGACAAAGGATTCCAAAATTATAAGTGACAGATCAGAGTATTTGGGCAACTTTGAAACTTAAAAAAATAAACCCACATATTTTAAATAGACTGGAAACTTAAAGGACCCGGACATATCGAAGTTTATGGGCAACTGTAAACTGTAAAAGTAACTCGCATTTTAAATACGAAGACTGGAGTCCTAGAGAATCAGACCATCCGTCTGTCGTAAATTTATTTTGAGAAAAAAGTCTTAGAAATAGTGGTCCCGTTTAGAGTGAAGAATGATGGTGAAGGCTCTGTGATAATAAGGGTTTTGGAAGTAAATAGTTGATTCACAGAGTGCTGGGGAGAGTAAGGACAGACTCTTTTACGACAATCTTTTCTCTCAATCTACTCCTTAAGCTCTCCTGGCTAAACAATTATTTGCCAGTTTCCAAACACACATGCGCTCACACCAATTTGGTGTTTCAAACACACGGACGCTACGTGAATACAAACTATGGTAAACAAATATGGGTAATTTGGGCTTGGGCCTTCCACCACAGTACTAAAAGTTGTATGATGTTTATTTAACATTAAATCACAATCACAACATCTATCCAATTTCAGGCAAAAATCAAAGTACAGAAAATACAAATACCAAGATGGAAGGGAGTGGGGGGGGGGGTGAATAGGAGTAATCCAATATGCCCTTCCCGCTTGAAATAGACACAGAGAAAAAAAAACCCAGTCCAAAAGACAGGGGGGGGGGGGTTATCAGAGATAGATAATTTAACCCAACAGTAAAGTTATTACTCTGATAAGAGGTGTTACAATATTATGTATGTGGGGTAGGAAACAGGTCCTATTAGTTTCTCAAAAACAATGTTTTCCCTTGACTAAGCAGAGTTACGGGAGGGGAAATAACCAAAGTTAAGAGATCAAACTTAAAAAGAACAAATATAATGAATACGGTAAAAGAAAATATTACTATGTAGGACCAATTATAATGTTTACAAATAACTCTCATTCATTCATGCACGCTCGTGATGGCCAACACTCAGTTTCTCACACACACTTACCGACCGTGGATTCTGGCACTCCATAGAAATATTACAACAGCAATTAAACACTCGACAAAATAGAAATGTCTTTTTTTTCTTCGAAATCCAGCCCCAGATTACCGAGTTTGGCTTGTAGCAAATAGTCTCGTAATCGCTGGACGATGAAGCACTTGTGTTTCTGTTGGTTTTAGATAAAGTTTCTAAGGGATGGCACAGTCACAGATAGGGGGGTGAGATCGGTGTGGTCTCATGTATTTTCACCGCTGGTGGTAGGAAAACTTCTGTAGCGTGATGACAAAAAAACTGTCAGTGTTCTTAAATGATATTTCTTCTCCACAGTAGAACAGTAATTATATATTGATTTCTGGCAATGTTCTTCTCCAGTTAATCTTAATTTTATTGATGACGTGTTAAATTGTTCGTGGGTGTGCTTTCCTTCTGGTAAATTCAGTTAGCTGGACCCCACACAGGATCGCCACAAGATTAAAATTTAAACTGTTCATCAAAATATTTAGAGGGTTTTAAGAACCGAGTCTGGAGGGCTCTATAAAATGTTTTAATGAAATCTCTGAAGGTAGAACCGAGTCTGGAGGACTCTATATAATTTTTTGCTGGGACGCAAAAGGTTGTATGATCATTCTATAGGAAAAGATAGAAAAACATGACAACATAATTTCCAATATTAATCATATTCTAGCGCGTGATAAATTTACAGTTAAAACCATTTTATACACTCGCGTCTTTGATTACACAAATTCAAGAAAAAACTCCCCGCGAGTCTAATAGTTAAAAACACACATCTCTATATATACAGAACTAAACTGTATTAAATAGTTAAACATCCCTTAACGGCTTCACAATTACTTTAAGCATCTATTGTATTGGGAAATAACTTATAGATATATCATTTAGTTTGCAACTGGAACTTTAAAATGGGTTTAATTTAATAGATTTAAATTAACACATAATCCAGTCAAATATAATGAAAGCACTAGGCCACTGATAACTTTAACGAATATATTATACCGTGCACAGAAAAAGAATACACTCCAATATAGCCGACAAATTCAGATGAGGTCTAGCAGGATTCAACTATACGCTAGAGTTTCTTTAAATCTCTGGCAGACGAATGATAAATGCATTTTTCAGAGGTCTTTATTTATATTAAATGGAATAACAGATCGGGGGGACATGTTAGAATTTCACACTGTTGCGTGATAAATTCTCGCAACATCGTTTTATTTCAATATCTGTTTTATAACGCAAGGGCAACAACTGCTTGAAATCTATAGTCACTTTTCTCGGTAAGCATTTGTCTTCTCGCGTTAGTATCGAATGCAGTTAACTTTTGAGCTGTGGTCATTTTTGCGCTGGACTGCGCATGACTTGTCTTGTTGTTTGGTCGATCGGTTTCCGCCCACCACTAGTGGGAGTGAGCGATTTGGAATGGCGAAAGAGATGCCTCGTTGAAGAGGGGATCTCCGCTATTTTTGTTCTGTCAGGGATGTGTAGTCCTCTTAATGGATATTTCGTTTATTCGAGATAATACCTCTAGTGTTTCCCACATGTCGGGAGGCGTGATATTTCTGTGTATTTCATGAAAGCAAGGTAAATTGACTTTTTCATTAACTCTATCGATTTTGGGTCGTGAGCGATTTCGATTCATAGCCTGTCTCCGAAAGTCGTCGTCACGAGATGTTTTCCTAGCTCACATGTCGCTGCATTGTACTGCATCGGTTGATGCAGGTACCAAGGACCATTACTTGCTACTTTGTTAAATGAACTAGGTTTAGAAAACCTTTATTATCTAGAGGATATTCTTGAGGACATTATTTATACTTCGGCAGACGTGTCTGTCTTGCTGAAGTCAAACTAAGGAGAGTGAACTGATCTCATACATCTGGTTATCTCCTGGCTGTTATAGAAAAGGATGGAGTTTTCCACCTGACTACATTTACAGCACTATGAAATATAACATGCATCTGACTCATCATTGTAATGCTGTCTACCGTCTATTGCTGTATTGAATGTTGCTGTGATAATGACTGTTTGATGTGCCTACACATTTGCGTAACCATTTTGTCACTGTGGCGTCCACAATAAATAATGAAGAAAAACGTCAACGGCTGTTGCAAGACTCATTGACTTTATACGTCGTGAGTTTACTGACGTCCTATGTGGATTGCCCTGTTATTGTTGCATGAACATTGTTTTGACTGAACACATCTACACACTTCACAAAACCAGACTAACCATATCATACTAAATAAAATCTACTTACCATTTCCTTTAATCCCCCTTTAATAAAATACATCCTCATTCCCCTACCCTCAAACCCACCCCCAAACCCAAAATTAAACTCCTTACCTATCCTCCCCCACACCCCACCCCTTTTACAACCCATTTCTCAACATTACCCATAACTATAAACTCATTTAATTTCCTCCTAACCTCATATCCACACTAATTCTCTACTACAAACTTACTTTATCAAATCCCCACCTAAAAACATCATAACATCCTCAATTCATCAAACCTAACCTTATTCCATAAATACATACCCCCATATCCCAAAACAACAAATCATATACATACATATACCCACACAATACAAAATAAAAAAT